>VMDO01002109.1:0-178503 GCA_007922755.1 Pedetes capensis
TTTTTTTTTTTTTTTTCCCCACAGTACTGGGACCTAAACATAATAAAAGGACTTGTGCATATTTTGCAACTGAGCAAGAGATCTATCACTAAGCTGCACCTCCAGCCTCCTTTTTATTTGTTTTAATCTTGAAACAAGTTCTCGCTAAACTATGCAGGCTGCCTCTGGCCTTGAACTTGCAACCCTCCTGCCTCTACCTCCTTAGTTGCTAGGATTACAGACATGTACCACTGTGCCTGGCTCCAATGTCATATGTCACAGAAATAGAAAAAAACAAATCTTAAAATTCATATGGAATCACCAAACAACAAAACTGCAACAATAAAACCCAAATAGTCAAGGCAATCATGAGCAAAAAGAACAAAGCTGAAGTTAGGTGCCATGGTGTTTGCCTGTAGTCCCAGTGATTTAGGAGGCTGAAGCAGAAGGACTGCAAGTTTGAGGCCAGAGGCAGCCTGTGTAACATAGCACGACCCTGTCTCAAGATAAAAACTAAAGTAAGTGTCTGAGTGTGCAACTCAGTGGTGGAACGGATATGCAAGGCCCTGGGCTCATCCCTTAGTACTTAAAAAAAAAGAAAAAAGAAAAAAGTTGAGGCATCATATTATCTGACTACAAACTATATAACAAAGCTATAGTAATTAAAACAGCATGGTACTGACATATAAATAGACACATCAACCCATAGACCATAAAAGAGAGCCCAGAAATAAACTTATACATTTATGGTCCATTAATCTTTGACAAAGTTGCCAAGAATGAAAATATAATTGGAAAAGGACAGGCTCTTCAGTAAAGGACTTTGGGAAAACTGGATATCCACATGCAGAAGAATTAAACTGGACCCTTATCTCACATCATGGACAAAAATCAACTCAAAATGAATTAGACTCAAATGTGAGATCTGAAATTATAAAAACACTAGATGGAAACAGAAGAAAAACAGAAGAAAACATGACATTAGCCTGGGCAATGACTTTTTGGATTTGACTCTGAAAGCTCCAGCAACAAAAGCAAAAGAAGACAAATGGAATTACAGAAAACTAAGAAGTTTCTGCACAGGAAAGGAAACAACAGAGTGAAGAGATATCCAATGGAATAAAGACAATATTTGCAAATTATATATTATATATAAAATATATTATGTAAAAAATATATAAGGAACTCAAATAATAGCAAGAAAATAAATAACCCAATTCAAAAATGGCAAAGATAGCCAGGTACAGTGGCTCACACCTGTAATCCCAGCAACTCAGGAGGCTGAGGCAGGAGTATCATGAGTTCAAGGCCAGAGACAGTTTATATACCTTAGCATAATTTAGCAAGACCCTGTCTTAAAAATAAAAATAAAGTAAAATTTTAAAAAAGGGCAAGGGGTGCAGCCTAATGGCTGAGTACTTGTAAAGTATGCATGAGGCGACACTGGGTTCAAACTTCAAGTACTGGGAAAAAAAAAAAGGCAAAGGTTCTGAACAGACACTTCTTGAAAAAAGATGTAAACAGTCAACAGATAATGAAAAAATATTCAGCCTTATCATTGTTGTTGTTGTTGTTGTTAGGTGCCATTGAGTTGGTATCCGACTCATAGCGTCCCCATGTACAACAGGCGAAACACTATTGTCAGTGCTTTGCTGCTGTTCATAGGATTTTCAATGGCGGATTGATTTTTGGGAGTAGGTTGCTGGGTCTGTCTCCAAGCCTACAGCACCTAGTGTTCCCAGGTGGTCTCCTGTCTAAGTACTATCCAGGCCCAATCCTGCTTAGCTTCCGAGATCTGACAGGATCAGATGCCACAGGGCTACGGCTGCAGGCTAAATATATGAACTCAAATGGTTGGAAAAGTTTTGTTGTTGTTAGGTGCCATTGAGTTGTGTCCGCCTCATAGTCTATAGGGTTTTCAATGGCTTGGCTGATTTTGTTTTCAGGACTGCCTAAGAAGTGGATTGCCATGTCTTTCACCTGTTTTTGTGGTGCTAGGAATTGAACTCAGGACCTCAGAGATAGCAGAGCAGCACTCTATCAACTGAGCCAAATCCCAGCCCAGCCTTATCATTAGGGAAATGCAAATTAAAACAACAATAAAAGTAGGTATGGTGGTACATGCCTGCAATTCTAGCACTCAGGGAGGCTTCCTGGGGTACATAGTGAGACTCTGTTCTGTCTTAAATAAAAGAAAACCACATGTTCTCAATTGGGAGGCTAAAGCAAGAAGATACAGAGTTTGAGGCCCAGAGGCAGCCTGCACAACCCAGCAAGACCCGTCTCAAAATAAAAAAAAAATTAAAAAGGGGCCGGGGGTGCAGCTCAGTGGCAGAGCACTTGCCTAGCATGTGTAAAGCCCTTGGCTTCAATCCCTAGCACCAAAAGTAAATAAATAAATAATTAATTTAATTTAATAAAAATTTCATAGAAGCAGAGAACAGAATAGTGTTTACAGAGGTTGGGGAGTGGAAAGAATGGGGAAATGGTGGTCAATGGGTACAAAGGTTCCAGACAAACAGAAGGAATAAATGGTAAGTATTTGAGATAATGAACGTTAATTTGCTTGATTCAATCATTCACACTATATATACTATCACATTGTACCCCATACATGTTGTTGTTGTTAGGTGCCTGGTGTTCCCAGGCAGTCTCCCATCCAAGTACTGCAAGTACTGACCAGGTCCGACCCTGCTTAGCTTCCAAGATCTAACGGGATCGGACACCACAGTGCTATGGCTGCAGGCACCATATCTATCTATCTATCTATCTATCTATCTATCTATATCTAGATATATATAGATCTATATCTAGATATAGATAGATAGATATAGATATATACAGATATATAAATTATAATTTGTCAATAACAATTTTGTAAAAAAAAATAAAATAAAAAAGAGCATACCTATAATCCCAGCACTTGTGAGGCCGAGACAGAAGGGTTGCTATGAGTTCGAGGCCAGCCTGGACTACATAAGTGAGTTCTAGGCCAGCCAGGGCTATGTAGTGAGACATTGTCTCAAACAAACAAACAAATTGTAAAATACATAGTGTTATAGGACTATTTTGAATGTTTTTTTTTTAAAGAGCATATACACTATGTAAAAATAGGAAATTGTCTCCTGTGTATAAAATGTGGTCAAGCACACAAAGATAAAAATATGTATTATATTGAGGTTGGGGATGTAGCCCAGTGATAGAGCAATTGCATATGCAAGGCCCTGGGTTCAATCCCCAGCACCACAAAATAAATATATAAATAAATAAAATATTTATTATAGTAACTTGATAGGATTATGCTTTTTCTAGCTTTCTTTTTATCAATTTTTATTGTATTTACAATAAAAATATAACATTTTGTGAAAAGTGGAAGCATTAATCAACAATTGAGCTGAGTGCCCTCAGGAAACTGAAATCCAGAGAAAGGGATTAACTGATATCACACAGCCTGTGGCATGACAAAGCCAGAGTTGATTCTTTTTCCAACCCCAGTCCCAGAATTTAATTCTTACCTAATGCTTTTGCCCAGTGCCTAGGCTGCTCTAGGGTAGTGTACTGGATAATTCTGAAGGATGTCAGGTGAGTTTATATTGCTTCTTACCCTCTCTTATCTCCGATTTATCCTGCCACTCTCTTTGTGCCCTTCGCCTTCTAACATGCTCAGTACTCTTCCAATAGGCTCTCTAGCCTCCTGCCTTTTCACCTGAACAGATACTGTCTGCAATTTTCTGCTCCTGAGCTGTAGAGCTGTCCTGATGCAGATGTAAGAACAACTTTTTCCTTTTTCCTTAATGACGTCTTCCTTTTGGCCCAGAGAAATTGAGAAATCCACAAACAGCTCTGTGGTGTCCAATCCTGTCAGATCTTGGAAGCTAAGCAGGGTTGGGCCTGGTTAGTTGGGCCTGGTTAGTTGGATGGGACACTGCCAGGCAACACCAGCTGCTGCAGGCTTGGGAGAAGGACTCAGCAACCCACTCCCAAAAATCAATCCGCCATTGAAAACCCTATGAATAGCAGAGAAGCACCGACAATAGTGTTTCCCATTATATGTAGGTCACTATGAGTTGGACACCGACTCAACAGCACCTAACAAGTGACTCAACTTGGACTCAATGGAATTTAATATATTCAAATGAGCACAAACGTATTCAAATTAATACATCTCTCCAACTCAGAGGCACAGACCTACTGTTTACTTGTGGGGAGAAGGAGCTGTTTGCTCCATGTCTTCTTGAGAGACAGCAGCAGCTACTCAATTCTGAGATCTCTAGTAAGGATTGGAGTATCCTTACCTGCAGCCACCTGTATTTCCAATCCCCTCCCCTTCCTGTGCCCACCCACCCCCACACAGACACTCCCCTCCCACTCCTCTTCTGGGACCACCTAAAGCAGGTGTGGGGATTGAGGGCAAAAAACATCAAGATTCCAGGCCTTCCAACCTCCCCATACAAGGATGGAAATCGAAGGCATTCAGGATGTAAAGGGGCCTCCTGTAATAATCCAAATATTTTTCAGATTTCCAAGGAGGTAGAGTCCAGAGCAAAGACTATTCTAACTCAGAACACATGAGCGTGGATATTAAATTGATTCATTGCTATGAGCTCTTCAGGAGTGAAGTTCCAGCTGGCTGTGTTTGCTGGGTAAGAAGACTCTGCTTGGAGGCAGAGGACGACCAGCCTCGGAGGGCTTGCCTGCCCCTTCTGTGGCCTTCCACATTCCTCACATCTGTGTTTTGGCACACACACATTTGTCCCCTACACATCATCTGTTTTTCAAAGTTCCTCATCTCTCACCCTTCCTCATTTCATTCCAGTCTCCTAATTTTTCACAGGGACAGCCCTGTGCCTCTCTTTCTCTTCCACCATCTCTGCAAGGTTGCAACTTGGTCCCCAAAGCACTGTAGACCCAGCCCTTTAATCCTAACCAAAACTCCCTTTTCTCTCCTTTTCCCCGCCCCCTGAGAACTGGGGTTTAAACCCAGGGCCTTGTGCATGCTAGGCAAGCAGTCCAGTGCTGGGCTACACTCCCAACCCTTTTAAAAAACTATTTTGGGCAGGGTCTTACTAAATTGCCCTAGTTACCTCTGGCCTTGAATTTGTGATCCTCCTGCCTCAGCCTCCCATGTTTCTGGGATTCTGCCATGGTGTGCACCATGGCACCCAGCTCCTTCCTCTGCTTTGAGTGACAGCAGCGTGGGAAGAAGTAAAAGATGGGGATGAGAGATCCAATCTCCAAGCTCAAATACTGTTTCACTTCCCTCTGCCTGCTTGTTATCCAGAAAGAGAGGGGAATCAAGAAATGGTTTCTACCTGCCCCTATGATCTCTTAGGCTGGTGAATGGAGCAATGCGAGACCCCTAAAGAAGGAAGTTTTTATTCCTTTGCTAAAAGGGAACAAAGGGCACCATGGTACATGCAGGCTTGAGGTCAGAGGCAACCTGCATAACTTACAGACTGTCTCAAAATAAAAAATGGGCTTGGGGGGGCAGGCCAATGGTGGAGAATTTGCCTCGCATGCACCAGGCCCTAGGTTCAACTCTCAGGACTGGAGGGCGGGGGGAGGGAATCCCTATTTTACACACCTTTGCTGAATGAGAAGGGCTGAGGATGGATGGATACTTAAATCCCCAGGAAGAGAAAAATGGCAATTTCCTCCTTCCCCATAGCTCCAAAGAAGAGAAGTCTATACTTTTCTTTCCCTCTCAACCTCTTCCCTCAATACCACTTACAAGCAAACATGAAAATAAAAACAAAACCCAAAACAGTAACTGAGAAAAGACAATAAGCAACAAAAAGGTCAGGGAGAGAAAAAGAAGGGCAGAGAAAGCATGGTGAGGAGGAAGCATCTCGTGTCCTGGTCTAGAAGCAGGAGAGACCTGTCTGTGTTGCACCTGCAGTGGTAGGGCCCAGTGCTGCTCTCACCTGGGGACATTGAGCCGGCAACTTCATCCTCTCCATCTCCCAGCTCCCTGCACAGACGTGAGTGGTGTGGTGAGGAAGAGGAGTGGAGTGGTGAGGAAGGAGGTATAGGATAGAGGACACAGGAGCAGCCAAGCCCAGGTCCCTAGGAGCTGGGCTCCCCTGGCTCCTGTGAGGAATAGCACAAATATGAAAAAGCTGAGGATTATCAGAGGTGCAGGAGATAGGCTGGAGAGCGAGGCGCTGTGTGGTTTTGGAAATACCATGAAGGAAAGGGCCATCCCATTCTTCCATGTCAAAAAGGGCTCTAGTTTACCTGCCCCACCCCCACCTTCTGCAGATGTAGAAGCAAAAATCATAAACTGCAGCAGCTGTGGCTCATACCTCAGCTCCCACCAGCTTCCTTCTCCAGAACACAGCAGCAGCAGCAGCAGGAAGGGGAAAAAAGAGAAAAGGGTATAATTAATAACCCCAAACCTTTCATCTCAGCAGCCCCCAAATTTAAATTTATCAGCAAGCTCAATTCTGAGCATCTCTACCTCCCTCCCTGGCTCATAACCAAATGATCAGACAAGGCTTTGTGGAGAGGACACATGAGGCCAGTGGGCCGGCATCTTCTTCAGTCCAGAAGGGGCATCACATTACACACAGAAAGCCCATGCACCTGTTTCCAGAGGCGGCATGGGGTAGAAAGAGCTGGTAAAGAGTCCCAGATTGTTACAAGAAAGATAATAATTTGATGGGTTGAAACTAAATGTCCAAATTGAGATTGCTTATGGAATTTAAAGGGGGTGGAGAGAACAGGGGGTGGAGAAACCAGAAAGGAGGAGGAAAAAGGCAAAGAACAAGAAAAGCATATACAATATAGTACACAAAGGGGAGATACTATAAAAAATACAGCAGCACAAATAAGGGCAGGAGCTAAGAGGAGGGAGCCAGCACCTGGAAAGCAAGATGTTACACCTGCAGAGAGGGTAGAGAAAGCCAGAGAGCAACAGGAGTAGGAAAAAAGGCATGAGCCACAGAGCTGAGGACCAGACCCTTCCCCTCATCTGTCTTGAGCTTGTCATTGACTATGTTTGTGGGGTTTTCTCAATTGTTACTCTTCCAGCCCTCTTTTCCTGACTAGTGCCCCACAGTGCATGTGTGGCTGCCTGTACACATACCAGTTGGCCTCAGCTTTCACTGTTTCCTTCTCTCTGGAAAACTCACACACACACACACACACACACACACACACACACACACACCATCCTCAAGGTTTGGGTGGCACCTGAGTTTGTCCACAAGCTGCAATGAGCTCCCCTCTGCAGTCATGTTCAGCAGCCCACAAGGCTTTCAGCCCCAGCTCACACTTCTTTCAAAAGGCAGAGGCTGCCTAGGGGCTGCTGACTTGAAGAGTGTGAGAGCTGTGTGCTCAGTGAGCCAATAAGGCACAGCCCCATCCCCACAGTGATCCTCCATTTTCCCCAGGCTGTCAGCGCTGTATTGACTTAATTGGCTCTGCAACCCTTTAGTGAGCAAAGGAAGAGCTAAACTGCTCGGCTCTGGACTTTCCCAGCAGACTAAGAGGCAAGATTTCTGGAGAAAAAGATAATGCGTGATTAGAACTCATCTGAGAGCCATGCAGCCATCCACCTTCCTGGAAGGAGACAAAATCCAAAACACAGTTGCTTAGGGGTGGGGTACAGCATCAAGCCCAGAAAAATGCTTTCTGATGGGCCCAAGGCGGAGACAACCTGGCACGATGGTGAGAGAACTAGAAAGACATGGAGAGAGAAGGGGGCAAGCAGTCCCAGGCCTCAGAGGTAGGAAATAAATAACATCCAGAAGGGTCTGGCTCTGAAGTGGACCAAATGGCTCTTCTGTCCTGTGTTTATGGGGTCATGGACCATTAAGCCAGCCAACCTACAGATGTCTTCATAAGACTTTACGAGATTAGACTGGGGAGACCCTATAACTCAGAAGCAAGAAAGGAAAACAAGAGGGAAGAATTGCAGATAGGAGCTGGTAGAAACAAGGACTCGGCTTCAGAGCAGTCACATCCCAGCTGGAGCTTGTCTGGGGTCTGGGATCCTTCCATCTTCCTCACTTCTCACTCTTCTGTGAGTTTCCGTCCATCTTCACTAGATTCAGGGCTGCCTCAGGTTTACCTTACCCAGTAAATTCTTGATTATCCAACATATTTTCCCCCTTTGAGTCCAACCAGCCCCCACCACATTCCTGGCCCACAAGCATGTGGTCCCCAGAGAAAACAAGCTCCTTTGGTATTTGTGAAGCAAATCAGAAAGATGAAATACAAGGTTACATTAACAAACACACATATATGAGGACTTTTAAACCTGATTTAGACTGTTTGCTTAATGTACTGTTTCTTAAGTTCCAGTGACTATGAGCTGACTTTTACACTGTACACTGGGCCCCTGAAGACTCATGTTTACTTTTTAAACTGTCAAAAACAAGAGGAGCAGGGAAACCAGGAAAGTACACTAATGGAACCAGTTCAGGAATTAGAGAAGGAAGCAGGACATGTTCTTATTCCCTTGGGATTGCACCACCCTGTGGCTATTTATTGATAGTCTGAAACCAGCAATCCTTTGGAAAAAAATCCCATTCTCCAATTCTTGCTGCTCTTTCAGAAATGGGGATGTGTGACTACTTGCTAATATTCCAGGACCCAAAGAGAAGAGGGGGTGTAAGGCTCAGATTTTTAAACCATCACTCAACATCCGTAATTGAAAAGCAACCGTTTATTAGAACCAATACAAGAGTATGAAAAGAGGGAAAAGAGGAAGGTGGAAGAGGGGGAGAGAATGAGGTCTGAATTGGATGTCAGTTGTGGGAACACATAAATGCCTACTTTTAAACATTTACACTTAAAAAGCAAACATATATAGATAGATCACTTATCCTTTAAAAAATCAAAAGTAGACGTCTGGCTGAAATAAAACCAAGAAACACAACAAAAACTCCCCCCACAAACCAAAAAGTCCATAGCAAATTCACTGTCTCGTTTCCATTCAGATATCTGGCTACAAAGAGTGACTTGTTTTGCTATTCAGGATGGTGCAGTGCTGGAAGAAACCCAGCCTCTTGAGGATCTTAGACTTCATCCTATGGGAAGTGGTGGGAAGGCCAGCAGGCTGTGGGTGAGTCAACTCCTGGCTACTTGGCAGGATATGAGGCTGTGCTCTCCCTCCTCCAGGACTCCACAGACCATCCAGTACCACCACTGCTGGGTTAACAGTGGGAGCAGAGTCCACAAAACAAAGAGAACGGGACTGTGACTGCAAGGAGCCAGGACTTTGTGCTTTTCATGGATTACCATCTAGGGCCAAGGAGGGGAAGGGGAAAGAGCCCTATTGGGAAGAGCTGGCTGAGCCCCTAAACAGAGATGGAAAGGGAGTAAGGCTCTTGAGCCCATACCTGGACAAATGGAAATAGTGTCCACAGTTTCCTCAAAGACAGTTTCAGACTGTGGACACTGAGAAAGAGATGACAGATACTAAATACAATGAATTAAATGAAGCCTTAATAATCAATGCCCCATTCTGAGTGTTATACCTACTTCTAGAAACAAATTCCCAGGTAGCTCTTTTGGGTGGGGATGAGGAGGCTTATTGAACCATCCGGTTTCTATGAGGAGGCAAAGGCTTAGGAACATGAAGGGGTGCAGTGACCTAGCTGTCCTGGGATGAATTTGGGAAATAAAAAGCAACAATACAAATCAAAACCACTGAGGGTTGCTTTGCTCCTGAGATAGTATGAGTTGGCTCCAAATCCACGGGGAATAAAACCTTAGTTCCTCACCTGCAGAGGAAGAGAAGCAGCAGCAGCCCTGCCACATGATTCCCTAATCCAATGCTCTTGGGTTTGAAATAGCCTCTGTGAATGCAAGACATAAAAAATACTAGTGCCTTCCCCCATAATATCCTAAGTGAGTCTGGACTATTGACTCCAACATTCACAAAAAACACGGTCAACATCTGAACTAGCAGCTTTGATGAGGGGTGGGGGCAGTGAATTTGCCCAGGTCACTAAGTAGTTCCAAACTTGGAGACAGCTCGGTGAGAACTAAAGCCTGTGTCAGGCTTAAACTTCAGCTCAAGGCATCCTCCATAGAGGACTCTATTCTATCAACTTGGATTTACAATGCCTCACAACACCCCATGAGGTAGGTCAGTATTATTACCCCCATTTGACAGATGGGGAACTGAGGCATTGAAAGGAATGACTTGCCCAAGGTCAGCCATTATGAATCAGTTGGGGAGGCTGGCACGCGCAGTAAGCATCCACTGACTTCTCTCATTTCCTAGAACTTTTTACTTCTCAGAGTACACCTGGGAGCAAAAGGAAGTTGGGAGATAAACTTCACTCTGCAAACCAGATGAACTCAACCCACAAGTATTAATAACTGAAGGCCTATTATTTACCAACTATAATGTGAGGAGCCATGGAGAAATCATCTGATTCTGAGAATCATGTGTTAGTAGATGTTTTACAAATAAAGTTACATTTTAAACATTAAAGACATTAATTCTTTTGCTAAAAAAAATTTCACTTAAGAGGTGATAGACAAAGTCACATTGATTTCTCATCCAGAAAGAAGCAAAACCACTCTCAGGTAGGAATAGTAAAAACCACTGCCCCAGTGGTAGGCTTGCAAGCGCTCGTCAGGCTGCAAGGTACATTTCACACACCACCACCAAACACCCTCCTGCTGCCTTGCATCCCCATGACACCCAGAAGGCAGTGGCTTTCCAACCAGTCTGCCTCAGCTCAACCACAAAAACTGCAGGATCTTCATAAACTCAAGATTGAGAATATAAATGGAGACTTCTATAACTAGTCATATGGACTCCTGTAATATTCTTTCCTTCGGCCAGAGGCATAATTCTTTAACATAAGACAAGAGGAAGAAAAACAAAAAACATACCAAGAAAAACCCACTCTACTACTACCATCAAAAAAAGCCACCCCAAACCAAAATACCAGTTGATGTTTTCCTTACCCCCTTTGGTTTTACTCTGGATTCTGGTAGAAATCATTATGTCCCTTATCCTAAAACTAGAGGTGTGTGTGTGTGTGTGGGGGGGGATCAAATCCACAGCCAGCTCTGGTTTAGAATCAAGTCCTAAAACTACAGGGAACTGGAAAATGCTGACTTGAGCCTTTACAGTGCTATGGCACAAGCAATTCTTAACTTTTCAGGTGTTCTCAAAAGAATTTCCAGGTGGAATGTCCTTCCTTCCTTCCATGCCCCTCAAGAGCAGCCAGTGCAGGAATCCACATGTGACAGAAGCTCAAAGAACGAATGATCAACAAACACCATACCATGTTCACCAGGGACATTGTAGTTCCAGGAACCATTCCAAGACCTAAATGTAAGCTTTTTATCACTGATGATTTTGTAAGCTTTGTAAGCTTACACTGATTTGTAAGATTTGTAAGCTTACACTGATGTAAGCTTTTTATCACTGATTTGGCACTAGACAAATCCAGGTGATAAGAAAGGTCATCAAAACGGGTCTTTCTGCAATGACAATTCAGATACAGCCTGTTTTTGGAATTCTCTCCCCAAAAATGCTCCTTAAAGCCAAGCATAGAGGTGCATACCTGTAATCCCAGGACATAGGAGGCTGAGAGAGGATAGAGAGCTCCAGGCTAGCCTGGGCTTCATAGTGAGATCCTGCCTTAAAGAAAAGTGCCTTTAAAAGTGTGACAAACTGGCCATTTGGGATTGGATCAACTGTTAGGGTCACATTTGCCAATGCCAGGGACATCACAAAAAAAAAAAAAAAAAGAAAGAAAGAAAATGACGATGAAAAGTTCATTGCATTCAATTTGGCCTAATTTCTTGATAATAGTTTCCTATTAGATTTTCTGATTAGTATGATGGCTCTTACCTAGGCTGTGATAATTAGGTTTTGATCTATTGTGACATTAATGATCACCATCAGTTGACTCTGAAATTGTCTTAATGAATGACTCTTTCCTTGTCAGCTTATGCCTCCAGTGCAGGATCTGTCCCTTTCCCTACCTTAACTCCTTCTCTTATTGACCTCAGAGACAAACAGCATTGGAGGATCACTTCTTCCCATAAAACTAGACTTTAAAACTATTTTAGAGCATGTCAGAGGAGTGACATGTGATAATGTTAGGTGAAATGAGGACCAAGAGAAAAAGCAAGAGTATGAACTATCAATGAACAGGAAAAATTCCATCTTAGAAAATAACCAAAGTCAAGCATGATGTTCAAGTGGCAACAACAGACAGAAGTAACTAAAAAGACAAGATGAGGTAGATAAAAATTCAAGAAATTCAGCATAAGAAACTACAATTGTTTTTATGAGGCCATCCAAAGAACCTCACACTTTAACCTTCCAAAACAGTCTGTTTCCTGGGAATTCTGATAGTCAATTCTTAATTATCGAGGGAGAGTTAAGTATCTTTTTCTTGTGATCATCACAAGAATGGAGAACTTTCATGACATCCGACTATTTAACTGGGCTAGGTTTTACTCCCTAGTTAGAGAGACTCCAGGGTATGTGCACCTCTGGGAAAGGTTTCACATAACTGACACAAGTCCCTGCTTAGGACTCACCTTTGTGTGCTTGAATAAAACTATACCCAGAAGTAGATGCTCAGGTATTAACAGATGTATCCCAAGCCTTCTTTTTAACAAAGCTCTTGTCATTAGATGGTACAATTTATGCTTAAAGCCAGCCTTATGTTCATTACTCCAAAAGGGATGAGAAGTTGAAAAAGGTATGAGCAACTCTGATAAAACATCCATGAGGAATACTGCTACAGAACCCACAATAATGTAATACACAACTGGATCTGCAATATGGTTAATGCTTTCTACAAGCAAGGATTAATTATACCCTCAATACTTTGACAGAGTCCCAACCAGGGACCAAAAGCAGGGATTCTCAATCACCACTCTCCTCTTTTTTCTTAGTAATAACAGTATTTCTAACTCTAACTCTCATCTTTATTTTCTGGAATAAAATAAGTCCTTATTGTAGTCCACAGGCAGTTAGGTCAGTTTGTTGAAGGCCAAATGATCTTTTTTTGTGTGTGTGTGGTACTGGGGGTTGATCCTGGGCCCTCATGCCTGCATGCTTTGCAAGTGCTGGACCACTGAGCTGCACCCCCAGCCCTTTTATTTTTTTTCCTTACTTCCTGAGACAGGGTCTCGATAAGTTACATAGACTTCCTCTAGTCTTGAACTTGCAATCCTCCTGGCTCTGCCTCCCAAGCCGCTGGGATTACAGACGTGCACCACCACGCCCAGCTAGGGCCAAATGATCTTTTCTAAATAGGAACCAATTAACATCATCTCTTTTTTTTTTCTTTGTATGAACCCAGGGCCTCATGTATGGTATGCACTCTATCACTGAGCTACCCTGCAGCCTCATCCTTCTACTCTGGAACTACAAACTATAAGATCAGCCATTTGTCTCTGCTCCCCAAATCACAAATTTATAGCCATTTGGAGTATATATTACACAAAATTATTAATGATCAGCTCATTTCTCACCAGTATAAAAGTTCTTGGAGGGCAGGGACTTTTTGAATTTTGTAACCCAAAGCAAAAAATGTTTGTTGAATGAAACCAATGTTGATGTATGTTAATGTGGCTATAATTTAGACAGGAATGCAAAATTGGCTGGGAACATCTAATTCAAAGTATATGCTTTTGCCTATAAAACTGGCCACATCTCTGTTTGAAAATATAATTTTGACTAGCGGGTGAACCCAACATGGAATTGCAATACATTGGGTTCTGGACCTTTCCCTTTTCTGCCTCACCACAGTCATGCCTGGTCATCTAATTACAAAAGCAGAGCCCTCAACGCTATTCTGTACTCTAAAAATCTAAACCAAACCAGGCATGGTAGTGCATACCTGTAATCCCAGCACTCAGGAGGCTGCAACAGGACTGACATGAGTTCGAAGCTAGCCTGGTCTACACAGCAAGTTCCATGCCAGCCTGAGCTATACAGCAAGTCTCAGTCTCAAAAAATAAAAGCAAGACAGACAATAAAATCTAAACCAAAGATATGGAGTCATAAATCCAAAATGAGCTTTTCATTGTGAGAAAGATTCCTCACTGCAAATGTAATGGGTTCTCATGTTATCATAAAGTAGTATTTTAGGCCCTCAAATCTGGACCCTAATGGCAGAGGTAATCACTCCTCAGCCCAAAAACAGATCCCTCAACGTACCTTAGGTAAGCTGAACTAAAACACACATTTAACAAAATCCCAAGATGAAAATCCCCAAAAATCCCCACTGCCCTGTGATTTGCCCTGAATGTAAGGAAAACTGGCTACAGGGTGACTACAGAAAAGGAATTAAGAGCTAATGACTGCTAGGCACTGTGGCACAGCAGTAATCCTAGTGACTAGACAGGCTGAGGCAGGAGGATAGAAAGTTTGAGGCCAGTGGCAGCTGTGCAACTCAGCAACACCCTGGCTCAAAATAAAATAAGGGGCCAGACACGGTGGCACATGAATGTAATCCCAGCAATTTGGAAGGCTGAGGCAGGAGGATCACAGGTTCAAGGCTAGATGTAACCTGCACAATTTAGTAAGATCTTGTCTCAAAATAAAAATTAAGAGAGCTGGAGATGTAGCTCAGTGGATACTTGCCTAGCACAAAGATCAATCCCCAATACATAATATATATATATGTCAGTGGGGGGGCCACCTGGGGTGCAGCTCAGTGGTAGACCACTTGCCTGGCATGGGCAATGCTCTGGGCTCAACCTTCCAGCACTGAGAAGAAAGAAAGAAAGCAAGAAAGAAAGGTAAAGGAGAAGAAAAGACAAGACAGACTACAGGACTACAGGAACAGAATCAATCCCTCATCATCAGCAAAAAGTAGTATGCAGATGTGGCTGGGGGACAGCCAAAGAACACTTATACTTTTTAGTTCTACAAGTACCACAGGTCCAAATGCTCCTCAAAGCACACAAAAACTGGATTGCTGTTTGAAAGAGAAAAAAATCATTATGGCTCATTAGGGCTCAAAATGGGCACTACAATCCAAGTTGACCTTTCTAGCAGCTAATCTTAACATGAGAGCCATCTGCCCAGCCTTAGGATCAAAAGACCTGAAAGTTGTCCTTGATAGACTCTACCGGGGAAAACTGCTAAACTTGGAAGAAAAGGGTATCATTTGATGGAAGAAATTCAGATTAGAAAAATTTTAGAAGGATTAAACATGGGAAAAATATACTCTGAGCATCTGAAATGTAGGTGTTTAATAAGAGTGTTTTGCCCATGGCTACTAATTCTTCAGAAGGGAGAATGTCCCATGAAACAGTTTTCTGTTTGAGGCTACAATTTTCCAAGAGAGAAGACAGCTACTGAACACTAACAAATGTTGGAGGCATAGCAAGCATCTGGTTTCCTTTGTGCTGAGGGCTGAAATTATAGTACTGGTGCCTCTGGCTCTCTACTCTTCAATACAATCAGCTGTGGGTAGCAAGGACAGAACAAGAGTTGTTTTGGTAGTACTCAGTAGAAAACCATGATTCTATAAACTGAGGACAGAAAAAGATGGCATGAAGAGAATTAAAGGAGTGATGAGTAATACATGATACTGAGATTATTTTAGTAAAAGAAAATCAGATTTTGATGAATGTCTTAAACATTACCTGTAACTACAGCAACCATGTACCCCAGGTTTCTCAGGACCAATCTCAGTACAAAATATTGTTTTGTCGACATGCTAGGTTTTGCTTTT
Source organism: Pedetes capensis (assembly GCA_007922755.1). NCBI lineage: Eukaryota > Metazoa > Chordata > Mammalia > Rodentia > Pedetidae > Pedetes > Pedetes capensis. The sequence goes on from VMDO01002109.1 coordinate 15,660, forward strand.
AAAAATAAGGTCATTGTAGTTTATATGCCCACTACTACTGGGAGGGGCTGGGATTTAGCTCAGTTGGTAGAGTGCTGCGCTGCAGTCTCTGAGGTCCCGAAGTCAATTCCTAGCACCGCAAAAATGGGAGAAGGGCCTGGCAATCCACTCCCCAAGGTAATCCTGAAACAGTCAGCTATTGAAAACCCTATGAGGGTCGCTATGAGTTGAATACCGACTCGACGGCACCTAACAACAACAACTACTGGGAGGCATACGCTGGCTACTCAGATAGGCTGTCATTTTTCTCCAACTGCAAATCAAGAGACTCAGCTCACCTCCCCCGGGAGCTCTGGCCTACTTTTGACCTATTCTTGTCAACTTTTGGTTACTTTTATGACAAATTTGCTTTCTGGACATCCTTTCTTTCTTTTTGATGCCCATCCAATTAAGTACAAACAACTGTCAATTATCTAGCACTTGGTCTAGACTGTAATTCCTTAAGAAAGCAAAGGAATATGGAGATAAAACTCACACCTGCCTGAAGTATGGGTTATGTGCTCTTACCTAACCACATTACCATTCAGAAGGATCATCCTGGCTGACTTAAACTCAAAGCTTCTTTGTTCCAGTCTGCAATGTCACTGCAGCACAGCTGTCTTCTCAACTGTGCAGTATAATTTTGGACATAATTTATATTAACACACAGGATTCAATCAGCAGCTCAGCAGAGAAGCAATGTTAACAAATATTATGAATGTGTCTATGATTTGCATATTATTTGGCTCATCTGTGGACTGGAGCAATCTATCCATTCCCCTTATTACTATTACTATGAATAACCTAGAAATGTTTGGATGCTCCTGGCCAGACAGCTGTATGTTTTAAAATATTAAAAGCAACAACAAAAACAACCTCAATGGCTGATGAACTCTAGAATTAAGGCTATTTCAAGCATTTATTCTTATTTCCTCAGCTTTGAGGCCGGGACAAAATGCTCAAAACCCTGCTATTTCCTTACTTTTAGTCCTGATTCTCTATCCCACCCCCAACACACACAATCACAAGAAAAGGATAAAGAGAAGTAGGGCATTTCTTGGGGGGGGAAAGGCAAAAGGATATGATCAGAAAAACCTCTCACTATAATAGCAAACCAAGAGGAAACCAAAAAGGAAATATTCTGCTGAGTAATGAGAAGGCTGTATTAACACGCTAATGCCAGGACCTGTCACTTTCTGAGGTGATTGATAGTGTTCTATGGAAATGTGTTTTTAAAAATAAGACCCAACTAAAATTTTGAGGGTGGAAAAAGGGAAGAGCAATAATACTTTGAGGACTCTTGGTGGCAAATCCAGGAGTCAAGAAAGCAGGAAAATTATGTCTATAATTGCTATGAATATTTAAAATGGGTATTGTGGCCAATGGTTCTGCTCCAAGAATTCCCCAGAGAAAACAATGGCATGGAAGGGAAATTTGGGTCCACTGAGAAGTGAGAGTCAGGTCTGAAGCCTCTTTGGTAACAGAAATGCTTTGGGAGGCCACAAAAGTTGGCAGGTTTGGAGGGTGCCTAGCACCTTGGCACAAGCAAGCACCAGGCAATCACTCATACCTACATATATAGTCTAAATGTGAGGGATGGAAGGAATGCATACATATATATGTGATAATAAAGACAACTGTATCCTGCCCTACCCCATCATCCTCCTGCACTATAGCTTAGAATCTCCATAGTTAATTATCTTGTCATTTTATGACAAATTGACACCACCTTACAGAAGCAGAATCAGGGATTGCTAAGAACAAGGCCAAAAGTCCCAGGGGTTAAAAGGAGTGTCTTAAAAAGTTTCAAGCCCTAAAAAGGACAGTTTTTTTTTGGGAGGATGGGTAAGGATGAACAACAGAGAGCGGCACAGAAGATCACACACACCAGGGACCCTGTATTCTCCTGGGTAGAGCTAAATGAGGTTGGGAAAGCCCCAACAGGTAGGCAGTTGCTATTGGCTTTTTAAAAGATGGGAAACATCCTTTCCATCCCAACATGTCAAAACAGAGGCCAGCTGGTCATCGACATATTCTAAAAAACCAAAGCAAAAAAACAAAATTCATCATCATTGTAGTAAAATCCCCTATCTAAAAAGCAACCAACCCTAAAAAGATCAAGATTCTAAGGTGATTAAAAAGTTAAAACTCATCTTGAGGTCACAGGGGAGCAGAAGGAAAAGATCAGGGCAAAGGAAAAAATTGTGGGAATTACACACAGTATGTAAAATGCCTGGTCTTCACAGAGATACACTTATCATGAATCAGACCATCAGTTATGTTACAAGAGAACCAATACCAACATTTCTCCCATGGAGCACAGTGATAAGCACATTTTTTATGGATGTGTTTAGGATAGAATGGGGTAGGCAGAAGGGAAAGGAGGCAGGGAGAGGTGAATGTATTATGTACAAAGAGGAACGACAGAGACCACCCCCTCCCTCCTTTAGCTCTTTGCGGTTTCTTTCTCTTTGTTTTCCGCATCCTCAGGATATGCATGCCACGTCAGTCTCTCTTCATAAAATGCTATCACAATTTGTGGACATTTCACATTAGCTTCTTTTGCAAGAACCAGGTCGGCTTCATCTGTGTCTTTCCTAGAAAGAAAGAATACGCAACTTAGCAGGAGAGGAAGTAAGAATAAGAAAAGCCGTCTAGTATGTCATTATTTAGATTTGGCTTACTTGATTTCCTCCTCATACCTTGATTTCAAGGTGAAAAGGACCCTAACAGGGCTGAGGTATAGCTCAGTGCTACAGCTTAGAATGTGCAAGGCCCTGGGTTCGGTCCTCTGCCTAAAAGGAAAAAAGAGAGAAAGAAAGAGCAAGAAAGAGCGAGAGAAAGAGAGAGAGAGACCCTAACAGTTCAATATTTTTGAAGAGAAATTTAAGTAAATGAATCACACTGAGTGAATATCATTTACCTACTGTATCAGACAGACATAGTAGTCTGTAGCTAGAATTTAGATATAAATGTAAAACACAGTGGGCTCAGTCAAAAAGAATGAATAATAAAGTACATTCATTCTAGTTCCATGATTTTTATTTGTGAATGAACACACTCAAACCTACATTCAGCTGTATTAATCATGTATAAGTTGATCAATCAAGTTTTTGAATCACCTAATTGAAGGGGTCCTAATCCTCCTTACCTTGTGGTCTTTTAAATATTCACTACCCCTATGGTCAGAACTATGATTTGGAACAATAAGAAAACAGAAGCTGAGCATGGTGAGTCATGCCTGTAATCTCAGCACTTGAGAGGCTAAGGCAGGAGGATGGCAAGCTCCAGGCCATCTTAAGCTACATAGTGAATTCAAGACCAGCCTGATTGGGTGAAATAGTTAACATCTTGTCTTAAAATCAGAAAGGGGGTGGGGGATTAAAAAGAAAGAAAGAAAAGAAATTTAGCTGCAAATTTCAATTTTCTAGGTTACACAGCCCATTACCAAATATAGCAAAAGCAGTCTAGCAACATGCTTCCTTAACCATGATTCCAAACCAAGGGGGAAAAAATAATTAAAAATCTCCTGAGGTGTAGACAAATTTAACTATCTCTTTTCCTAGAACATTGAAAGTTTAATTTATAGAGGTAAGTATTATGGGTGACATGAGAGGGAGAACACATAGCTTACAGTAGATTTTAAATTCTGGACTATGGTGGAAAAAGCTAGTTAACATGTGAATGTAAGTCATAATTACAAGAGTAGCTGAGTAGGGAAAAAAGCAGTCAGTATGGCTCCTGACTTCTAATACTGCATGGTGATTCTTCAAAGACAGATTTCTGGGTAATTTACCAGCAGTATTCTGATCAGATAATATATTAAGACTTTTGCCTACTATGTTCCAGGCCCTGATTTCCATCCCTAGCATCACAATAATTTTTTTTTTCTTTTGATGTACAATTTTTAGGATAATTAGCTTTCTTTAGTGGCACCATAATATGAACTCTCTATGTAGCAAACAGACAAGTAATGAGCATCACATCATAACTCACTCTGTCTTTGAAACACCAAGCAGAGCTGGGCATGGTGGCACACACCTGTAATCCCAGCACTTGGGAAGCTGAGGTAAGAGGATTGCTGCAAGTTTCAGGCCAGCCTGGACTACACAGGGAATTCCACACCAACCTGGGCTACATAATGAGACCCTATCTTAATGAAAAAAACAAAACAAAACAAACAAACAAAAATACAACACACACACATACACACACACAAATACACACACAAACCAAGTAATAAAAACAGTAAAAAGAAGAAAAAACCCATAAAAACACTTTGAAGCCAGGTGTAGTGGTGCATGCCTGTAATCCTAGCATTTGGAAGGCTAAGGCAAGAGGATCATGAGTTCAAGGACAGCCTGGGCTATGTATTGACAGCCTCTTTTAAAAAAAACAAAAAAACAGCCGGGCGCTGTGGCACACACCTGTAATCCCAGCGGCTCAGGAGGCAGAGGCAGGAGGAAAGGAAGTTTGAGACCCAAGGCAGTCTGCATAACTTAGTGAGACCTTGTCTCAAAAAGTACAAAAAAAAAAAAAAAAAAAAAAAAAAAAAAAAAAAAAAAAAAAAAAAAAAAAAAAAAACAGCAAACAAATTGAAGGGATATATGCTACTTTCCTCTAAGATCCATTCTCTTTACTGGATGAAGTAACTTATGATTTGTCCAGTGTTAGACTTTATAATTTTGTTGCAATTATCTTTCTCTTTTAGACATCACTCAGTGGTCTGGGTCCTCAGTGATGGCAGAAAGCCTTTTTCAACTCCTACCCATGGTCACAGTCTCATGACCTTAACGGAAATGATTTAGTACTATATAAACAGACACTTAGGTAATGTTTATATGTTTCCTACCCTAAATTTTAACTTTTGCAGATACATGGGCTACTATAATATAACTTGCCTTAATACCAAAGCTTGAGAATGTCATAAACCCGTTCTGAACCATAATTCTCATTTAATCCTGACAGTTGGTATCTGTTAAGGATCTCCTGACATTCAAAATTCTTAGTTTGGGAACTCTCAGTCTTACCACCCTATTTTCCATACAAATTCAAGTCACTGGCAAAGAAACACAATTGTAAAGTGAGACCCAATCTCTCTCACCATTTCATTAGGAACATTAAATCGCCACAGGAATCTGTTGCCCCAATGATCTTTTCTGGTTCCAGTCCTCTCTCAAAGCCCCGAGCGATATCATTGCTCTGCTATAAATAGAAGATGAAGAGAGGTTACAGCTTGGAGAAAGAGTAAAAAATCTGTTTCTCAGCTCAACAAAGCACAGCCTAAGTTATAATATCACTTGATACCATTTCTATCACCAATTCAGAAAAATTCTTAGAAATAAGAAATACAATAAGAAGTCAGCCAGTGACAGTGATGCCAAGAGATATTTTTACAAGAAGATGCTGTAGTTCTTTCTGGTATTCCCTTCAAGAGATTAGGTGACTGCTGAAAGTCTTTAATGCTATCCTGTGAGATATTCTGGAGTCATCATCTAGGAATTCCTCTAATTGCCTGAATATTATAAATTGACTACCCCTATGCTCTAGCTTCTGAGATGATAAACAAGTCCATCTTTACTCAGTCTAAACCCCTTTTTGCTTTTTAAATTTTAAATGTACACCTCTCCTAATCTTTACTTTTTTAGACTTTTAATTTATCTTAACAGTAGCCAATATTTTTAATACTTCTTTTTATAGTCATCTATATTATCAAAGAACAAAGATAAGAGAATGACACAAGGCTAATACGATAAAACAGCAAATTTCAAAGCTTACAAACACCCATGCATTTGGTTGGAGAAGAGAACCTAGTCTGCCTATCCAGTCCCTATATAAATGAGCTCTTAGCATTATAAGGCAGAACTAGACTGTTATTTCAAATTAACTGATAATTCATAAGGAGAGCGTTGAAACTTGATCTTCTGCAATTATGCAATCTAAACACAGCAGAGTCTGATCCACTTGTAATGGTGCCTAATGAGAACAAAAATATTTTATATTTTATACAAACAAGATAATTTTAAAAAATCTTTTCTATGGAAAACAATGCAAGTTTAGTTAGTAACAACACAAAGAACAAACACCTAAAAAACTTAAGACTGCCCAAGTGAACAAAATCTCTAATATCTGATTTTCATATCTCTTTGATCTGATATTCACCTTACTCTCTGAGAAATACAAAAACACTCAGGGTCTAGGTGGTCCCCAAAGATACCAGGAAGGAAATTCCATGCATGGATCAAGGGGAGATACTTTTAAAAACATAGCCTCTTTTGGGGCGCTTAAGGGGAAGAGGTTCCCAGATGTGCACACAGCTGCTCACAGCTGGAATGCTGGCGCATAGACTAAGTAGTAAATCATTGCTGGCGGCTAAAAACAGTTTGCCACATACAGAGGGAAGGGGGGAGGAATGGAAGAAAAATGTTCAAGCTGCTGAAAAGGAGTAGAGGTGAGGAAAATGCTAAAATCATCACACAGGCAATAATCTTAAATCAGGCATAATGCCGACTAACAAATTTCTTCTGCAGTGGTCTAAAGAAAGAAACACAATCCCCCCTGTACCTTTAAAACATACAATTACCTATCTTTCCAGTTGCCTACCTGACAGCCGCCAGTACTGCTGAGAATGGTATCAGGGGCCCCATATCAACATTATGATGTAAGGGACATGTGGGGGTTGTTTTCAAGGTCAGCAGCTCCAGAACCTGCCCTAGGAATAAAACTCTGCACTGGCCAGCAGTACTAAGCCAGATTACTCAGATTGTTCCTTTTAAAAGGACAGAAACCCCAGGCTGAGGAAATACACAGTGTCACAAATGCGTAGTCAGATGTCTCATGCTGTATTGGTTTTGCTCTCAGCATAGAAAATGAATCAAATGACAAAAGCCAGAATACAAAGGACAAGGAAGAAAGAAAGAAAACCAAATCCTAGAACCTGAGAGAAAGGGAAGACATTCTCAAATCTTTTATCAATATAGTTTATCATAATGACAAAGAGATCTCAGCAGAACAGGACAGTTTTTAAAATAGGGTTGTAAATAACATATACACACATATATACACATATATATCTCTGTGTGTGTGTGTGTGTGTGTGTGTGTGTGTGTGTGTGTGTGTGTGTGTGTGTGTGTGTGTGTTTGCGGTACTGGGGGTTGAACCCAGGCCTGGTGCTTGCATGTTTTGCAAGTGCTGGACCACTGAGCTGCACCCTCAGCCCATTTTTTTACTTTTTGAGACAGGGTCTCTTCTAAATTACGCAGTCTGCCTCGGGTCTTGAACTTGTGATCCCCCTGCCTCTGCCTCCTGAGTCGCTGGGATTACAGGCTTGCACCACCATGCCTGGCTTGTAAATAATAAAATTAATCAGGGAAACAAATAAGGAGACAGACACAAATTGAGAGTCCACTTTCACTTGCAACCTCCAATCTTTCACTTTCATTTTGATTCTTTTTGTTAAGCTGGTCTCCCATTCCCCTTATCTACAGAGGCTAAGAATCACCTGTGTAAGTCTTTATAAAAACGCTGATGCCTGAGTCCATGCCACAGAAATTCCCATTTAACTAGTCTGGGGTTCACCTTGGCCACTAGAGATTTTTCCAAAGTACTACCAGGTGATTCTAATGTGCAGCAAGGGTGGAGAGCTAATTCTCTAGAAAGGTGGGCATCCAAGTAGAATGAAGATAAATAGGGGTGCTTGTTGCAGTGATGCTAGAATACTCAGAAGTGGACTTAGGCTTTTATTTTATTAAAGTTTAAGTGTATGATATATCCTTTGCCACAAGGCTTTTTAACCTTGAAACAAATGGAAAGAGTGAATCAAGGGGGTGGAGTATGTGTGTTTGTGCACACAAATATACACAGCAAAGATAACAGATGTAAAAAGAAAGGCAATAGTGCTTATGCTAGTTACTTGAGAGCTAAACATCAGAAGGATTAAAGCAACTGAATCACACCAAAATTTCACAAATATACTTTCCGAACTCAACAATAAAAAAGATTAAAAGAGATGAAAATCAATTTCTTATTTGGTAGATGTAATAATGTCAAGAGAGAACAAAGCTGAGTGTTGTGCCTCATGCGTCTAATCTCAGCACTTGGGAGGCTGAGGCAGAAGGATGTAGAACTCAAGGCCAGCCTGGGCTATATGGTACAATCCTGTCTCAAAAGATCAAAACAAACTCCAGGCACAGTTGCACATGCCTGTAAGCCCAGCAACTTAGCAGGCAGGGAGGCAGAGAGACTGCAAGTTGGAGGCCAAAAACATGCATAATTTAGCGAGACCCTGACTTAAAATAAAAAATTAAAAAATAGGCTGGGAGTGCAGCCCAGTGGTAAGGCACTTGCAAGGCACATGCAAGGCCCTGGGTTCAACCCCCAAGTACCGCAATAAATAAATAAATTAATTAAATAAATTTAAAAAGGAGAGGGAGGGAGGGACGGGCAAGAGGGGTGAGAGAGAGAAGGAAGATGAAAGAGAGAGAGAATGAGAATTAATATAAATACCACGAAATTATATACTTTAAAATGGTTAATTGTAGCCAGGTGCAATGGCACATGCTAGTAATTCCAGCTACTGGAGAGATGGAGACAGAAGGACTGACAGTTTGAGGCCAGGGTGGACTACATAGTGAGACCTTATCTCAAAAAACCCTAAATAAATAAACACATAAATAGGTTAATTGTTATGTGAATTTCACCTCAATTTAAAAAAGAAAAAAAAAAGAGGCTGAAAATAAGTGCTATCACTTGAACAAAAGAAAAAAGGAAGTGAAGTGGTAAATATTTCAAAGTTCTTCTATCCTGCAAAAAATTGATCAAAGATCTTCCCACTCTAAAATAGCTAAGTCTTCTATTTATAGAGAAGGCAGATGGTTTAATATTTTACATTATGTTTTGCCACTAAATACAAAATCAGTGCCACAAATCACATTTCTCACTCAGCCAGGAGGGGGCACTGTAGTTAATCAACATACTTCCCTGGAAGCTCTTTTGTTCAAAATTTAACCTTATAGGTCCATCCTTAGAACAAAAATAACTCAAGTAAGCCCCCCTTTTAGGTGGAGACAGCAAAAGAAGAATTGGTGGGGAAAAGGGAAGGAAGCTTACCTCTCTCTTTTTTTTGGATTTGATATCATCGGCACTGTTTGAGAAACTGGATTTCCTCTTGTTACTCTCTGACTTCTCCCTGGGTTTGTTATTTTCGCCTTCCTTCATCTTCTTATACTTTTTCATAAACTCAGAAATTAGCTCAGGGCAATCCAAGTTTTTCTCAGGTTCCCAAGTATTGTGTTCCCTGGGTAAAATGAACAGAGAGAAAAAGAAATGAGGAGTAAAAAACTGGTGCTTTATCTTATTTCATTTATTTATTTTTGTGGTGTTTGGTATAGAACCCAGGGCCTTGTGCATGTTAGGCAATTGCTCTCCCACTGAGCTATGTCTCAAGACCTTTTTGGATGTTTTATTTGAAAGAGGACATGTGCACAAAAGAGACAGAAAACTTTTTTCACTCTGCAGTCAAGGCTGACCTGGAACATGCTATGTAGACCAGGCTGACCTTGAACTCACGTTAATTCTCCTGTCTCACTCTCCCAAATGCTAGGATTACAGGTGTGTGCTACCATGAATGGCTAAAAAGGACAGAAATCCTCTGCTTAAAGGATTTAACAAGGGGCTTGAGATGTAGCTGAGTAGTAAAGCATTTGCTTAACCTGCACTAGACCCTTGGTTTGACTCCAGCACTGCTAAGCAAAAAAAGAAAAGAGAATGTAAGATATGAACGTAGATTTCTATGCAAGAGAAATGGAAAACAAAAAAATTTAAAAGAGGGAGGAGGGGGAACAAAGCAGGGAGAAAAGAGTGAGAGGAAAAAAACTCAAAATACAGGATGCAACTCTGAAAATACAAAGAAAAAGGGAAAAAAGTCATAGTATAACCCATGCTGGCATACGAGTGACATTACATGTTAATTAAAATTCTTACCATTTTTTGTTTTTTGTTTTTTTTTATTTTGAGACAGGGTCTCACCGTGTAGCCGAGGCTGTCCTGGGACCTGCTATGTAGCCCAGGCTGGCCTTGAACTCATGTCAATCCTCCTGTCTCAGCCTCGCCTCCCAAGCCTGCCACCACACCCAGATGTTTGTTTGGATTTTGTTTGTTTATTTAGTTCTGTGAAATGTTTAAGGAGATGGAAGTGTAAGCAATACTGATTTGATAGTTGTACAATGGATATAACTGACTTACTACTCTGTGTCCCACCAACATGTACAAATAAAATACTAATTAAAAAAAGAAAAAAGAAAAAGTCTGGTGTGGTGGAGCACACCTATAATCTCAGCATTTGGGAGGCTGAGGAAGAACTTGAGTTAGGCCTGAGCTACACAGTGTGACCCTACCTCAAAAATAAAAATAAAAACAAACAAACAAAGTATAACACCAGACTCTGGAGGTGGAAACAAAGACCATCACAAGTTCAAGGCCAGAGGTAACCTGCCTAACTTAGTGAGACCTTGACTCAAAATAAAAATACGCTGAGGGAGCAGCTTTGCAAGAGTACTTGCAAAGCATGTGCATTGCAAGTACTCTTGCAAAGCATGTGCATTGCAAAGCATTGGGTTCAACCCAATGAAGGAGGGAAGGGAGGAAGGAGAGAAGGAGGAAAGGAAGAAGGAGGAAAGGAAGGAGGGAGGGAGGGAAGGAGGGAAGGAAGGAGACAAAGAGAAAAAAAATATGTCCACATAAAGACCTATACCCAATTATTTAGAGTAACAACTTTAGTTTTGCAGTACTGGTGATTGAACAGAAGCCAGGGTACTGCACATGCTAGGCAAGCACTCTCCACTAAACTACATTCCCAGTCCAACAGTAACACCCCCTTGTTCCATCTGCTCCTCCCAGAAGATTGAACCCAGGGCGTAGCACGTGCTTTGCAACTGTTCTATCAGAGATGCACCTTCAGGCCCCTTTTTATTTTTTATCTTAAGACAGGGTCTCCATAAGTTACAAACACTACCTATGGCCTTGAACTTGTGATCCTCCTACCTCTGCCTCCAAAATTTACAGGCATACATGCCACACCCGGCTCCTAGAGCAACATTTTAATAGCCAAACCCAGAAAACAAATTCAAATGTTTATTAACTGGTGAATGGACAAACAAAATGTGATATATCTGTACAATGGGGTACTATTCATCAACAACAAGAAACAAAATACTAGTACATACTACAACTTGAAAGAACTTCAAAATATTACATTAAGTGAAAGAAATCACACACAAAAAAACTACACGCTTTCTGATTCCATTTGTATGAAATGTCTAGGCAGAGACAGAAAGTAGATTAGTAGATGCGTGAAGCTGAAATGAAGGTGGGAGTTGGGATTAACTACAAATGGGCTGAAGGGAACTCTGGGGGGGTACGAAAATTTTCTGGAACTAGAGTTGATAATACTGAACAACTCTATAAATCCGCGAAAAATCACTGAATTGTACAAATTCTGTTGATGAACATTATGATATGTAGATTACACCTTTAATAAAGCTGTTTAAACTGGGCATGGTGACTCATACCTATAATCCCAGCAACTTGGGAGACAGAGGCAGGAGAATTGCAAGTTCGGGGCCAGAGGCAGCCTGTGTAACTTAATGAGACCCTGTAAAAATAAATAAATAAATAAATAAATAGGCTGAGGGTGCAGCCCAATAGCAGAGCACCTGCAAGGTATGTGAAAAGCTTTGGGTTCAACTCCCAAGTAATGTGGGAAAAAAAACAAAAAACCACCTCTTAAACAACCCAAATATGGGAGATGGAGATGTAGCTTAGTGGTACACCACTTGGCCTAGCATGTACAAATTCCAGGGTTCGATCCCAGCACTGGAAGAAAAACTCCAAAATTTAATTTGCGCTATATTCAGTGGCAAAAGTGTCATTTCACATATATAATCACAATCATCTGTACAACTCCTAAAGAGGACAACCCATCAAATCATGTTATTGTTAGGTGTTGTCAAGTCTGGTCCAACTCACAGCAACCCTATGTGTGTACAACAGAACAAAACACTCCCAGACACTGTGCCATGCCCAGCACTATGTCAGTGCTTCTCTGCTATTCATAGGGTTTTCAATGGCTGATTGTCTCGGGAGTGGGCTACCAGGTCTTTCTCCCACTTTTGCAGTGTTGGGGATCAAACTCTGAGCCTCAGAGTACACACAGGTGCAATCTACCAAGTGAGCTAGATCTCAGCCCTAATAAATCATTGTTGTTGTTAAGTGCCGTGGCGTCGGTATGGGACTCATAGTGACCCTACATAACAAAAGGGAAAACACTATTGTCAGTGCTTCTCTGATGTTCGTCGGGTTTTCAATGGCAGATTGATTTTTGGAAGTGGGTTGCTGGGTCCTTCTCCCTAATAAATCATACTCCTCCAACATTCATTATCTCAAATGTTACTTATATACTAAGAAGTAAGATTTGGAGTGCATTAATTCAAATGCTGTGGACTCAAGTCTACTGTCAGTAGGTTGTCAAAAATATTTTTATATTAATAAACAAAAATACCCTAAGTAATTCAGTCTAAGATCAAGGGTGGCCTATGGCACTCAGGAGGTTGAGGCAGAAGGATTTTGAGGTTGAGGCTAGCCTTGGCTACACAGCAAGACCCAGTCTACAAAATAACAAAACCTAGGTGTGGTGGCGCACACCTTTAATCCCAGCACTTAGAGGCTGAGGCAGGAGGATCATGAATTCAAGGTCAGTCTAGGCTATATAGCAAGACCCTGTCTCAAAAACAAACAAAAACAAAAACAAAGGTTTTTCTCCCTCTTGGGAAACCCCTGTCCATGTCCTATATGTGTACTACTATGATTCTTGGCACTCTTGTGCTTGCTCAAGAGCTCCCTTATGCATGCTCGCTTGCTTTCTATTTCACTCTGAAAGTGGGTACTATCTCTTCTTCCCCTTACCCTTTACCTAATAAACTCAAAACTCTGCTTAAAAAAAAAAAAAAAAAAAGCAAACAACAACTACAACAAAAATGAGAGTCCTATGATAAGGAAAATAAACAATTTTAGTGTTCTCAAAGTTGGTCTCTGTATTCTTAGCATGAGTTTTAGAAAACCACAACCAGCAACTGTATCATAAGCTTATAGAATCAAATAAGGAAATGTACCTACTGGGAAAAACTACACCAAGTATCCCCTTTACCCTTAGCCACAGAAAAAGGTTCTTCTTGTTAGATAATAAGGACTAGTTTACATTAAGACACAATAGTAGCTGGGCACAATGGCTCATGTCTGTAATCTCAGCAACTTGGAAGGTGAAGCCAAGAGGATTGCCAAGTTTGAGGTCAGAGGCAGCCTGCATAATTTACCAAGACCTTAACTCAAAAAAATAAAAATTGGACTGGGTATGCACCTCAGTGGTAGAGTACTTGCAAACCACATGTGAGGCCCTGGATTCAACCTCCAAATACCATTAAAAAAAAAAGAATGAAACATTGCAGCCTAGAAATATATCATAGAAGCAAAAATAAGTGAATTATAGAAGTAGCACTTGTAATTTCTCAGGTGATTTAGGAAATATTTTTAAGATGTATGCACTATTTAGATAATTTGTTCGTTTTTTGTTTTAGTTTGGGTGGGGTGCTGGAGATTAAACCTAGCACCTCAAGTATGATAGGCAAATGCTCTAACAGCTACATCTCCAGCTCAGTTATATTTGTTTGTTTGCTTTTAATAAATAAAGTATCTTAAAATGAGAATGGTTGGAACACATACCATAATAACCTGACTCAAAAGCAAATAAAATCTGACAGGAAGCAAAGTTATGGAAAAATCTGAGCTATTTATTCTACACCTGAACAACTTTCAGAGCTGGGATTTAGCTCAGTTAGTAGGGTGCTGCTCTGTAGTCTCTGAGGTCCTGAGTTTGATTCCCAGCACCCCAAACATGGGAGAAGGATGTGGCAATCCACTCCTCAGGCAATCTTGAAACAATCAGCCACTGAAAACCCTTTGAGGTCGCTATGAGTCAGACACGACTCAATGGCACCTAACAACAACAATAACAAACAACTTTCTGCAAAATGAACTTAAGAATGAGAAAACTGCTGGGTGCAGTGGCACACGCCTGTAATCCCAGCAACTGGGGAGGCAGAGGCAGGATCACAAGTTCAAGACCAGAGGCAGTCTGTGTAATTTAGCGAGACCCTGTCTCAAAAAAAAAAAAAAAAAAAAAAGTAAAAAAATTGGCTAAGGGTGCAGCTCAGTGGTACAGCACTTGCAGAGCCTGCAAGTGCAAGGCACTGGGTTCAACCCTCAGTACTGCCAAAAAAAAAAAAAAAAAAAAAAAAAAAAAAAAAAAAAAAAAAAAAAAAAAAAAAAAAAAAAAAAAAAAAAAAAAAAAAAAAAAAAAAAAAAAAAAAAAAAAAAAAAAAAAAAGAATAAAGAAAGAGAAAACTTATCTCTAAGTTATTTGAGCTAATGTATCTGATACTAGATCCTTGTCCAATACCTACAAATCATGCAATCTTCAGGAAAAGCTTCACAAATTTTCTCATTTAGAAACTGAAAACACTTTTAAAGCAGGCATGTCCAATCTGCAGCCCATGGGCCACATGCAACCCACAATAGCTAGTAATGCAGCCCCACAAAATCTTTTAACATAATGTATTTTTTAGCATTTATTTTCTTCAGGACCCCCACTTACGGGCAGCCCAAGACAATTTCTCTTTACTTGGTGCAGCCCAGGGAAGTCAAAAGGTTGAACACCCCTGTTCTAAAGGCTTTTATGACAAAGAGAACACAAGAGGTAGAATCTGACCACTGCTGAGCACATACAGAGTTCGCCCTTATCCATAGTTTCTTTCTGAGGTTTCAGTTACCCTTGGTCAACTGCAGTCCAAAAGTATTAACTAGAAAATTCCAGAAATAAACAATACATTTTAAACTGCATAGTGTAATGAGTGGTATGAAGAAATCTCATGCCATCCCACTCTGTTCTGTCTAGAATGTGAATCATCCCTTTGTCCAGACACACACTACATTCCCATTAGTCACTTAGTATGTCTCCCTTATCAGATTGACTGTCACGGTATTTACCCTTACATAGTAGTCTAACTCTACTATTCCAGTGCCTATGTCATTTATGTCACTTCATCTCATCAAATAGGCACTGTATCACCTCACATCATTACAAGGGTGAGGACAACTATAATAGTATATTATATTTTGAGGTCTGCAGCCATACACCATAGCACCCTACCATCCAATCCCGCCTGATCTCAGGAGCTAATTAAGCAGGGTCAGCCAGGTTAGTCCTTGGATAGGAGACTGACTGCCTGGGAGTACTAGGTGCTGCAGACTAGGAAAAAGGACCTGGCAATCCACTCCCAAAACAATCCTCCATTGAAAACCTTAAGAATGGCAGAGAAACACTGATAATAGTGCCATGTGTGGCACAGTGTCAGAGGGTGTTTCCTTCTGTTATACAGAGTCACTATGAGTTGGACCTGACTCAACAGCACCTAACAACAATTTTGAGATCACATTCACATAACTTTTATTATAGTATGTTGTTACAATTTTCTATTTTATCATTGCTATTTGTTGTTAGGTGCCATTGAATCAAATCTGACCCTTAGTGACCCTATGTACAACAGAACAAAACACTACCCAAAACTGTGTCATGCACATGATCTTTTTATGTTTGAGTTCACTGCTGTAACCACTATATTTCTTCTCATTTTGAGTTGTGCCACATAAGCAAGGGGAGATCCCAGGGACTTTACTCCATTCCCTCTATTTTGAGGAGGCAACTCTTCACCAGTTGTTTCTTAAATGCCATCCAGCCTGGGGCCTCACTTTTCGGCACCATATTTGACACTGTTTCTTTGCTATTCATAGGGTTTCCAAGGCTAATTGTTTCAGGAGTGGGCTGCCAGGTCCTACTCCCTTGCTTGCCTTAGTCTGGAAGCTCAGCTGAAATCTGTCCATCACAGGTGGCCCTCCTAGTATCTGAAATACTGGTGGCACAGCTTTCAGCAACACAGCAACATGCAACCCCCACAGCATGATAAGCTGACAGGCAAGTGTGGGGCTTTATCATTAGTTACTGTTAATAACCTCTTGTTTTATGTATTATATAGGAAAAAACATATACGAGGTAGTATCCATGGTTTTAGGCACCCACTGGGGGTTATCCAGTGGTACTTTGGTAGGTAGATGGTTGTAGACAATGCTGGAGGGAAGGGAAACTTTGCTCCGGTCTTTTATGAAATCCCAAGCACTTATGACAAAGTAGGGACACATCAGGGCTGGGATTTGGCTCAGTTGTTAGACCATCGCTCTGCAGTCTCTGAGGTCCCAAATCTGATTCCCAGCACCACACACACAAAAAAGGGGGGGGAGGAGAAGGATGTGACAATCTACTCCGGAGGCAATCCCAAAAGTCTATGAGGGTCGCTATGAGTCAGACATGACTCAATGGCACCTAACAACAACAACAAGGACACCTCAAACTTTATCTTTCTCTTTTTTTGTCTATGGTGAGGTACCAATAGCTCAAAGACATAGTTTTAAATACCAGTTTCAACAATTTTTTTTCTTGGTACTAGGGGTACCCAGGGCCTTGTGCATGCTAGGCAAGTGCTCTACCACAAAGCCGGAACCCCAGCCCCTCTCTTTTGTTTTTTGAGACATGGTCCCACTAAATTGCACAGGCTGCATTTGGTCTCGAACTTGCAATCCACCTGGTAGCTGGGTTTACAGGCATGTGCCCCAGAGCCCAGCTTTAAGCACCCTTTAAACACCCAAGTGTTTCTAGTAGTGATCCAATGGGCCTAAGAAACATGCTCAAAATCTTTAGGTATTATTTTAATTCCTACCTCATAATGCTCTTGGTCTCTCAGACTCAATGGTTCTCATATTTAGTGGAAGTTGTTACACCATTCCTCTTTAGAAATATGGAGGGCATTTTCTGATTGCTATAACATGCACAGGTAGCACTCTAGAGATATAATACCCACAGGTAGTACACAGGGTACAAGAGATACCAAACATCCTTCAATGTATGAATCGTCTCACCAGAAACCTTAATTCATGTAATGAAATAATTTTCACTGCGTTCTGAAGGCTCCTGACTTTACCCATGGGTATTGACAAAACACTGACTCTTTTAGTATATTTAGGTCTTCTCCATTTTTGTTGTTTGTTTTTTGTGGTGCTGGGAAAAGAACCCAGATAGGGCCTCATGCATACTGGACAAACACTACCACTGAGCAACAACCCCAGCCCAAGTCCTATACTTTAAAGATATGATGTCCAATATGATAACTACTAGCAATATGTGGTTACTGAGCACTTAAAACATGGCTAGCCTCAACTGAAATGTGCTATAAAATGTAAATTACACCCCAAATTTTGAAGGCTTAGCATAAAAAAAAACACTAAAGTATTTCATTAATAATTTTTATACTAATTAAAGTTAAAATAGTATTTTTGGTACATTTAAGATACGTTACAATTAATTTCACTCTTTTCTAATGTGACCACTAGAAATTCCAAATTTTTATCGTATTCCCACTGGACAGCACTAATCTAAGGAGCCTAAACCAGTTCCTAGCAGTTAACTGGGGCTCTGAGAAATTCATTTTTCATTGTTGGCAACCTAGGAAGAAAATTCACCAGAAATTGATGTAGGATGCCCAATGATGACACAGCCTCATTATTTCACCTCCAAGTTACCTCTTCTATGTTTAATATGTGCTTCATCCCATTTATTTCAAAGGAAAGAATAACGTACTTTGGAATGAAAGCATAAAGCCAGTTTTTCCCTAAAAGAGATTCTTGTCAATACTTCAGCATCATCCTTAAAGCTCATTACCTTAAAAGGATAGAAGGACAAATTATATTAAAATACTAGTTACAAAAACTAGATGATAGGTATCTGAGTGTTCGCTCTAAATTTGTTTCACTGCAGCTCTTTGCTTGAAAAATTTTTGAGACAGGGTCTCACTATGTAGCCAAGGCTGGCCTCAAGCTTGGTGATCTTCTTGTCTCAATCTCCCCAGTCCTGGGATTATACATGCGTGCCACCATGACTGACTGTTGGCAATTTAATTCTTACAAATAAAATGTTGGATTCAGGTTTAAATCTTTCATTAAGATTTAGGCGGTGGCGCATGCCTGTAATCCCAGAGGCTTGGGAGGCAGAGGCAGGAGGATACCAAGTTCGAGACCAGAGGCAGTCTGCATAACTCAGTGAGACCCTGTCTCAAAAAAGTAAAAAAAGGGGATGGGGTGCAGCTCAGGGGTCCAGCACTTGCAAAGCATGCAAGCGGGAGGCCCTGGGCTCAACCCCCAGTACCAAAAAAAAAAAAAAAGAAGGTGATTTATCCTGGGATACTTCAAAGATCTAATTTTGGAGAATTATGGACTATAGGGTCAATTTTTTTTTCTTTTTTTCAAATTTGCTTAAATGTATAATTTTTAGCTTAGCTGTATCTAAAAGAATACTAAAAAAAAGAACAAAAACGCTTATATTTACACTGAACTATTTGGCTCTGTACATCTACCCAACAACTCTATGTAAGTACTATTGCTTATCACCATTTAATTAATTAAATAATTATTCTTGTTTTTTGGGAACAGGGTCTCACCGTGTAGTCTAAGCTGGCCTGGAGCTCACTATGTAGCCGTGGCTGGGCTTGAATTCACATCAATCCTCCTGCGTAAGCCTCCCAAGTACTGGGATTACAGGATTGTGCCACCATGTCTGGCCTCCTATTTTATTTTTATTTTATTTATTTATTTTTTGGTGGTGCTGTAGATCAAATCCAGGAACTTCAGCATCCTAAGCAAGTGCTCTACCACTGAGCTATATCCCTAGGCCCTTATCCCTATTTTATTGAGAAAAAGATTAAGGAAATTAGTCAAGGTTATCTAGCTCATATTAAAAGTGGTAAAGCAAGAATCGGGACATAGACAATTTAGCTCTCAAATCTGTGCTCCTTACCAATTCATTATACTGCCTCTCAAAAGCACTATCATTAGAACATCAGCTGTATGATTGAGTGGACTGTTTGGTTTGAGTGGACTATTTGGTTTGTGTCCTATCTTTTGATTAGGAATGGACAGCAGGTTAGGAAAAAAGCCAAAGATGGTGGTGGCTCAAGCCAAAGTTGCCTTAACACCTAAAAAGGCACTTACTCAGAAAAGCCTTTCCACTTCAGTAGATACTCCACTTGCCCCTTAACCACGCGCCTGTCTAACACTTTTTCCACGACATACTCCTCCTCATCCTCTGAAGAAGAACTATCAGCTGTCCTCTTGGTTTTCTTTCCCATGTCGCACGCTGTTCCACTTGAAAGACTAAGGCCACCGGGTTCCTACAAAGAGGAAAGGCAAAATGGTTACAAACCATGTGAAGACTGAAAATTGTCACTTTTTGATGGGGTGGAAAGTGTATACACAAAGTTTCCATGCATTATTCTCCTGGGTCTATAATCATTCTACACACAGTCCTAAGAACGTAAGAAAGGGGCAATCCTCACTTTCCAAAATACAACTCTCTCTTCAGCTAAAGAGATCAAATTATTAGATGGTACAATAGTCTAACTCCATTAATTTCATATTCCAAAAGACAAGTAGTATGGCATATTACTTTGTAATTTTTTTACAAGCCAGGAACTCAAAAAGAAATGTGAAAAACCTTCCGTTAGGTGAACCAAAACAGAATGAAAACCTTTCCGTCCAAAATGAATAAAAGTCTTAATAAAAACAAAAAGGGAAAAGCCACCAAAACGCAACTTTTCCGTATTCTGGGAATCTTGACTAATCTCTCAACGGCACAAAAAAGGCCTGCTTAGGCATCTTTCACCACATTTTCACTGACTTGGTACATTTCCCTTAAACAAACTGAGCTTGTCCCTTCAGAGCACCGGTCAGGTCACAAAAGCAAGGCTGACAGCTCAAACACACTAAGCCTCCTTTTTAGCAATTTCATTTGGGGATGGGAGAGAAGCATGGAAGAGAAGAAAAAAATTCTCTTAAAATACAAAATTAGTCACTAGATTGTTCTATAATTCCCAGGGCTCAACTAACCCAAACTTAAGGAGGTATAGCTCCTCTTAATGAAGTTGACTTTGGGCCAAATGAAGAGGAGGAGGGGAAAAAAAAGTCTGCCCTGAGACTCAGCATCAACATGAATCCTCCTCAAAACACAGAGACACCATTCACAAGGCCAAGGAAGGCTGAACCAAGGCAGCACAAATGGAAATTGAGTTAAGCTGAGAAATATGCGCATCAGGGGGTGCTCAACATAGAATTTAGTTTTTTAAATTCCCACACGGTTGTTACCATATCATTTTTAAGGATTCTTCCTTAACCATGTTAAATGGTGCCTACAGTCTGGATTATAGAATAGCAGGAATTGTTTTCTTAGCTGAACTCCATTTTTTATTTTGCTATAATCTTTAAAGATGTTTTTCAGCCCTCTATAAAATACTGCCATCCTGACCAGAAAATCATTCGCAGGAACAGAAAGGGCAACTAATCTTAGACTTATGTTCAAGTCAAGTATGCATAAAAAGTTGCATTTTATCAATGCACTCCGAATTGGTAAATTTTAAGATATCATTACAAGAATAGACTGTTTGAAACCACATCTTCAGAACTTACTAGCAATAGGGATGCCTACTTAAAAAACTCCCTTGGACTTATTACTGCCCTGTAATAAAACTAAGTTTTCATTAAAATACTTTATTTGGAAGGGAGGGTATGGGAGAAGGTAGGTAAAGGGTTCTTAAACAATCTATGAATTTAAAAAGATCCCTAAGCTTCAAGAAAATTTCTCTCCTTAGTTTATTTAAAATAAAAACAACCTAGGACCTCACCAGAGACAGGAAATGTCATATTCCAGGGAGAGTACCCCACCCCCACCCGCACTCACCTTGGAATTTCCGGGAGCTGAGCAGTTTAGGTCAACGCTGGGGTTAAAACCAGCCCTATGTTAGATGCATGCAGTTAAGCATTGTGGCTATGGCCTCCCTTGCCTCACCAGGAAAAACAAGGATTTACATATGTGTTCTTCAGTTTGAGGAAGGAAATAAATTTTCCTTTAAACCTTCATGCAGAAGAGAAGTCCTGAAGCAGGAGATGAATGGGGGTTCCCTTCTTTACCTACCGGATCGCCCAGTTCTCCCTTTCCCTCTGGGCTAACAGGAGGGGCCTCCCCTCCCAGGTCTGGGGCTTGGCGGGCTGGCAGCAACCCCGCCCCCACCCAGCTGCCTGGGCGCCACTGCGCAGCTGTCCCAGTCCGTTGCCATGGCAACTGGCAGCCGTACTAGACTAAGGGGGAGAGGGAAATGGAAAAGTTAAAAGGCTTAACTTTCCTTTTCAGTGAAGTCTGGGTGGAGAACTTGGAAGATACCGCCCTTGGCCTGAAGGCTAAGTCATTCAGAGCTCCAGAGAATTAGTTTTTTGGTTTAAAGTCCAAAATTTATATTTATTCCTCTAAAAGCACTGTGAATTAATCAATAGCATTTTAGGATCATCTAACGAGATTACAGTTCCCTGGAAGGGGGAGGGGAAATCATTCTACAACAGATCGTACAAAGCACTCCTCATCTAGCCCACCAGAAGTACTAGGGACAAGGCCTTTTCCACCATCTGTCACCGTACAGTTAATTAAAACTGGTTGGGGAGGGGGGGCATAACAGGAAAATGGAAGGGGAAGTATTTTTTATTTTTATATTTATTGGTATATTTGTTTGTTTTGATAGGGTCTTGCTGTGTAGCCCAGGCTGGGCTGGAACTTCCTATGTAGACCAGGCTGGCCTACAATCCTGCATCAATCCTCCTGCATCAGCCTTCCAAGTGCTGGGATTACAAATGTGCCACCACACTTGGTAAAGTTTAAATATTTTAAAGATACTATGTAATTTCTGGGCGCAGTGGTGCAAACCTGTAATCCCAGCGGTTCTGGAGGTGGAGGCAGGAGGATCGCATGTTCGAGTCCAGAGGCAGTCTGTGTAATTTAGCGAGACCCTGTCTCAAAAAGTAAAAAAATGGGCTGAGGGAGCAGCTCAGTGGCCCAACACTTGCAAAGCATGCAGGCGCGAGGCCCTGGGTTCATCCCCCAGTACAGAAAAAAAAAAAAAAAAAAAAAAAAAAAAAAAAAAAAAAAAAAAAAAAAAAAAAGATACTATGTAATTTACTTTGGGAGGATTACTAGACAGAGAACTAGAACCCAAAGACTTGCAACACTGACAAAAGTACCTTTCAACTGAAATTACAGGTGGAAAAAAATCCATTACTACTTACAAAAAAAGAGGATGCAGGTTGACCACAGCCATTGCTGTTAAATTAAATCTATTCTCCTTAGTTGTTCTTATAATGTGGTTACATTACAAATCAGATTTCTTAGTAATTATTGCTCATCTTATACATTTTTCAAAGACTGGGAATCTGGCACATGCCTGTAATCCTAGCACTCAGGAGGCAGAGGGAAAAGGATCATAAATTTGAGGCCAGCCTGGGCTACATAGTGAGATCCTATATCTCAAAAGACAAAAACTGTCTCCAACTGTTCTTAGCCTTTTCTTAACCTTTCGTAATTAAGGGAAATGAAGACAATGACAAATGAATTAAAACAGGGTCCGAATTCTGGGATTAATTTGCCATGAATGGTCTTGAGTAAATGAATTTTAGATCTAACACCAACATCACTAAAACAGGCCAAATAAATCCCCATTTGCTTACCAGCTAGGGAAAAAGTGAGCTTATGTTGAAACCAGAAAGCTATTATGTCCCCCAAAGAGAAACTTTTACAAAAATATGTTGTGGCAGAATATGACAGCAGAAGGAAATATGTGTCCTTTCAAATTCCTAAACCGGTTAACCATATCACATGGAGCTCAACATGTTAGGAGACAGCAAGAACAGTGCCTTTATGAAAGCACTGGAAAACTAACAAACCTTCGGAAAATCAGGGTAGGTATGTTCTCTCAGAAAAGCACTGGAGATGGTAAGATGAGAAGACTGAAAATAAGCCTGTGAAGGGATAAAGGACAGAAAAAAATGACAGACAGGCACGTTAACATTGCGAAGAAACCTTTCATAAAAAGAAAAGTGAATTTAAGCTGACAATGTAGCTCAACCAGAATGCATACTTAGCATCCACCAGGTTCTGGGTTTGATCCCCCAAATCAAAAAAAGAAAGGAAAAAAAAAAAAATCAGCAAGGGACAAAATATTCTAGTGTGCCCCTTCTCCTTAAAACACCAGGAAATAAAAGTTCAAATCAATTCCCTTTTCCTCATCCGTAAGTGTGTAAAAGGCACATGGGCTGAAGTCCTCTTCTCTATGGGAAATACGTTTAGTCTAACAGCTGACAAATCAAAGTAGGCCCGAAGCCAGGAGTCAGAGTCCAACCATAATATTCTTTAAAGAATGGCACGCAATTGTCTTGTAAATCTCCTGAACAGTCACCGATCAGAAGCTGGCAAGGATGACGACATAGTTCTGATGGAATGTGTCTTAGCTTAACCTTGAAGTTACAGATCTGCTCAGGAGCAGCAGTAAGAAATGAGAAATGCACCCAGACATGGGAGGGGACATAATTCTCTTTTAGACACTATGACCCAGTGTATTAGGGTCAAATGAAACACAAAGCCAGACGGACAATTTAAGGGCTACAGCCTGGACCAGATAAAGCATCAAGACTGGTGGTTCATTCTGAGCCTGGAAGCAGGGAGTGTTCTGGTATGAGAAATGAGCCGCTGCTGGCAGGATGATGGAGTGATTAAGGTAGAATCCCAATACAATGACAGAGGAAGAGAGGGCAAGACACTGAGGACAGTCTTATCCTTGTGGAAATCTTCATAGGAAGGGGAGATCAGCTTCTCAAGTTTCTAGAGTCTTTCAAGCAAAACAGCTTTCAGCCCTCTCTTGAATACAGATAGAATTATCTGGTAAAAGGATTAACTACCATAGATAGATGGCAGCAATTAGAGCCCTTAACAACACAGAAAAGAGCAGTCCTAACAACCCTTCATATCAACACAAGGCAAATTCACCTTACAGGCCTCTGAACACTGGGGACAAACACCTAAAACAGGGATCTGGGCAGAAGTCAGTCTTGGAAACACATCAAAGAACTCTGTGATCAGGCACAGTCAGAACCTACATTCCATGCTGGTGACAGGGGACTTTTTTTTTTTTTTTTTTTTAAATTAATAGATGAATCTTCCAAGGAAAAGAGAAAAAGGAGAAAAACAAAGAGAAAGAATGAAAGAAGGAAGGAAGGAAGGAAAAGAGAAAGTGAAAGAAAAACAGGAGCGAGTAAGGAGGTGAAGTAGAAAGAGAGGGGAAAGAATTCTACACATGAGGGTAAAAGAAAAACATTAAAAAACTATCGGTCCCCAGCAATTACAAAGAGGGCATTACAAGAAAACTGGGTGGTCCAGAACAATAGATGTAACGGCTAGCCCTTGGCTTTAACCAGTCAGTCACAGAACCACAAAACCACCCAGAAGAGGTCCTTGGTATCAGTTGGCTGTCCAGTTCAAGCTGCTCTAGCCACCCACCTGCCCCCACCTTTTGATTTCCTTAAATCTCTGTGTGGTTCGTTGCACATTTTATTTTCATCAATACTTGATGGAAACACATATAAAGAATTCTAGACTTAATAAGCTTTCCTTTTATTGTTTAAAAAGGATGAAAACCAATTGATAAACTGCTTCACTATTCACTGAATTACCGTATTTGGAAGTGGTAACCAGACCAAATGTCAAGATGCATATCAATAGGCTCTCTCTTCATTTTTGAGTTCCAATATAAATTCGGTAAACCCAATAAGTGAGAAAATCCTCTAGAAAGCAGGCCACAGCTAAAGAGCAGGGAAGGAAGAGGGCATATGCAAAGCTCTCCCTATCACATGGATTAATTAAATATGCTACTGATGGATGAGTAGCTTCATCCTTGTCCCTGGCTTGAGAAATTCCCATTTCTCCCCTAAGGCCCTTGGGGAAAGATAGTAGTTTAGGGGAAAATTAAATTGTCACCTACAGTACTGTCTTCCAGGCATCCTCTATATGGTCCTATGCAGCAAATAAAACAGAAGAAAACAAACCAAATTTACAGAATCATTTTAATCTGCTCAGTGTTCTTTGCTCTTTATGGATATTGAAGTACCAATGGTCTTAGGTATGTAATACATACAGCATAAAACTAAATATCCCTCTATAAAGATGTTTTCTTGCACTGAATTTATGATTTCCAAAGTATTAGCCATGTGGCATTTTAACAAAAACATAGAATAGAGATGCACGTTACAGCTGTCCTAGCTGTCTCAGGTTTTGTTAAATGGGCTGATAACTATCACTCCACCTCCACCAAAAGCCCCTGAGCACCCAATTCAAGAGGAGTTAAAAGCTTTTTAAATGTCTATTTAAGAGACTGGATTAGAGAAGAGTTGAGAAGGAAGATTAACTGTGGTCGTTAACACCCCTATCATTAACAAGCCACATATAGACAACACAAACTTTATTAATAGAGACAAGTGTCTAGAGAGAAAATGTACTCCCTTTGGCTAGCACAGCTATCCTTTAAAAATCAGGCTAAGGGGCTGAAGGTGAGGCCCAGTGGTAGAGCAAATGTTTAGCATGTGCAAGGCTCTGGGTTCAATCCTCAGCACCAAAAGAAACAAAAAAAATCCAAGCTAACCCATGTTGCAGAACTATTTTGGGGTAAAGTATTCTGCTCATTGATTATCCATGCCTCCTGTTATAGTGAGCAAGGGAATAAAGGATTTTTTTTGTCTTTTTAGATTAAAACATGTACTTTGTAAATGGAAAAGAAAAGCTACCTTATGCTGGGTACAGTGGTGTTCAGCTGTAATCCCAGCCACTTGAGAGGCAGAGGCAAAAGGATCTCAAATTTGAGACCGCAGGCAGCCTGACCAACTTAGATTTTGTCTCAAAAAATAAAAAGTGGGTTAGGGATCCAGCTCAGTGGTACAGCACTTGCCTAGTATGAGTGAGGCCCTGGGTTTAACTCCTTGCTATTGCAAATACATACATATATATTCCATTTGGCTGTATGGTCCCCAGCTCTGACCATTACTCTATTATAAATGAATGTGGACTACAGAACTTCTTAAAGTACCAGTCTGACATACTGGTATATTTAACAATAATACACAAATTCTTGTTATCTCATAATAATCTTATGGGTTTTTTTCCTTTTATTAAAATCTACTGAACTTCTCCCAAGTGTCAGTCTTCTTAAAATTTAGTTAGGGCACACCTAAATTCAACCACTGGGCAAGAGGTTAGATATCCAACTGTTCCAAGATTTATGAGAAAGTGGAACTTGGCACCACTATGAGAAAATGTCTTCCAGATGGTGCTTTCTAACAACTCTACCTCTGAAATGTACTGAATTCATCTCAAGGCACCTCATTTTCAGGTGGGTGTTAATCTCACATACACTCCTCTCTTAATTAAATGTGATGATGCACAAACTTATAGAATCTGTCACCTTTCACAAAGAACCTGTCAATTTCATCATAAATAAATCTTAAGAAAAATGAGTAACAACATTTGAGTAGATTACCATGAATCTTACATTTATACATACTGCTTTGGCAGATCATGCTCACAAAATATGGAAGAGTTAAAAAAGAAATGAAATGCTCACTCCCATTCAAATAAAATTATAATGTTGGATTTTGTTTGTTTTTCTTTTGCAGTACTGGGGGTGGAGTTTGAACCCAGGTCCTTGCACAAGTGCCCTACCACTGAGCTGCAGCCCTTTCCTCTTCTTGTTTTTTTTTTTAATGGTACTAGGGGGTTGAACCCAAGGTTTTATGCCTGTAATCCTAGCACTCCAGAGGCCAGGACGATTGCTACAAATTCAAGGCCAACCAGGCTAAATAGTGAGACTTTGTCTCCCCATCACCCCCAAAAAAGGAATTTTAATATAACTACAATAAGAACTATCTGAGACTGTAAGAATTCAGGAAGTAAAAGAGCATTCCTTCAACATATGGGCTAATTTTTGTGCTTTTGCCATCACCTTGGTATATCTGCAACATGAATTATACTGAAGTCATAGCCTACAATTTAGATAAATAAAATCAAGCCAGTATTGAATTTTTCTCATCCCATAGGAGGGCATCCTTGGCAGCTCCTGGGCCATCTATTATGATCCTGACCAATTTCGTTCTGTGGCAATTTAAAAGCTGTAAAAACAAAAAATACATAATGGGCAATGACAGGAGAAACAAACCCACACCAGAAGTTATTGAACCTTGCAGATCTCTTTGCAAGTATCTCTATTGACATTTAAGTGTGAGTTACTATGCCACAATATCATAAAAGTGTGCTCTACACTTCAGATATATTGATAGTTAAATGCAAAGGCCACCATCAAATAAATGGCTAAAGGGATAGCCAATCTCAGACCACCCAGCTCAAGTGTTTTGACATGTTACTTAAGCCAAATTAGGATTGTTTTTTTGTCCACTTTCCAACTACATTCCCAATTCAAACCCTCTGCCAAAAGGATGATTAATATAGTCATTCTGTTCCTTGATCTAAAACTATTTAGTTAGCTATGGGATATTTATTGAGGACCTAATAAGTGTCAAGCATTGCAAGGGCATCAAATCTATTCCAGTGTTCAGCCTAAAGGCTGAAGGTGTTAAATTTCTCATTGG
This sequence comes from Pedetes capensis, assembly GCA_007922755.1. Classification (NCBI taxonomy): domain Eukaryota; kingdom Metazoa; phylum Chordata; class Mammalia; order Rodentia; family Pedetidae; genus Pedetes; species Pedetes capensis. The sequence continues at coordinate 43,392 of VMDO01002109.1, forward strand.
TTAACTCAGCACTGATTAGTACCTTCTCCAAAAGTTGTTACAAAAAAACTACTAAAGGGCAACTTATTAACAGCGCAAAGATCAGGACTAGGTACTATTGTTAAGTCAGATGCACAGCAACCCTCTGTACAACAGAAGGAAACACTCCTGATTCTGTGCCAGGCACACAATCTTATTTATGTTTAAACTCATTATTGCAGACACTATGTCAATCCCTCTAGCTGAGGGGTTTCATTTTTTTCATTGATCTGCCACTGTCCCAAACATGAGCCCTTCTCCAGCGACTGGTCCCTCCTGACTACATGTCCAAAATATGTTAAGACACAGTTGACCCATTTTTGCTTCCACGGGGCACTCTGGTTGTACTTCTTCTAGGACAGATCTGTTGGATCTTTTGGCAGTCCATGGTATATTCAACATTAGTCTCCAGCACCAAAAGTATGTGTTAGGTCCTACCATAAGGAGATCACTGAAAGCTCAAGTTGGACCTCATGTAACTTTTAAGAGTGTTAGTTTCTATTTTTTGCCCTACTTATTTGATAGGTTTGTTGTGGAAAAGAGCAAAACTTTTGGGGGCTAGAGTATTCTTTTGTAGGATGCATTCTAATCACAAATTTCATTTCCTTAACCTTTATAGGGCCTGTAAGTTTCTTCCTTTTTCTTTTTTTGTTCTTTTTAAAGTAGAAATAGAAATGAGTTTGAGAAGCAGCAAAGAAAGATGCTCTTAGACTATAGTGGGCTGTTTGAGAGTCAGCCTGAGGTTATTCAAGTGACCTTTTGTAGATCTGTCTTTTAAGAAACTGATTAATTTCACTAAGACATGGAATATAGTGGCACAGTTTTTTATACTTATTATCTTTTAAAATGTCTATGGATTAGCAGTGCTATCCCTTCTCTTATTCCATATATTGGTAATTTGTATCTTTTTTGATTTACCAATTTTACTGGTCTTTTCAAAAAACTTTCAGTTCCATTGGTTTTCTCTATTACTTTTTGTTTTGTTTTATTGAGGTAGGATTGTTATATGGCCTCAAACTGGCATTCCTTTTGCCTGGGCCTCATGAGTTCTGGGAGCCATCATGCCCAATCCCCAGCATTTTTTTTTTTTGCAGTACAGGGACAGAGTGGAAGGAGTTGAACCCAGGGCCTCATGCTTGCATGCTTTGCAAGTGCTGTATCAATGAGCTGTACCCTCTCCCATTTTTTTTTTTTACTTTTTGAGACAAGGTCTCACTAAATTACAGAGACTGCCTCTGGTCTTGAACTTGAGATCCTCCTGCCTCTGCCTCCTGAGTCAAGATTACAGGCATGTGCCACAGCACCCAGTTTTTTGTTTTTGTTTTGTTTTTTTTGGCAGTACTGGGGATGGAACCCAGGACCTGGCACATACTAAGCATGCACTCTATCACTGAACTATCCCCAGCCAGTGATTTCCTGTTTAATCCATGAGTTACCTGTGTGTTGTACGGTTTCCAAATATTTACGGATTTTCGAGATGTCTCCTATGGACTTCTAATTTAATTCCACTAGGGTCAGAAAACATACATGTTCGAATCCTCTTGAATTTGAGACTTGCTTTATGACCCTGAAGATGGTCTGTCTAGGTAAATATCTCATGTGCATTTGAAAGCATTCTACTGTTGGTGGGCTATTCTACAGATGTTAGCTATATCAGGCTAGCTGATAATGTTTTTCAAGTCTTCTCTTTCCTTATGGATTTTTCTGTACACTTATTTTATCCCCTAAACAGGTAATGAAATCTCCAAACATAAGTGCAGATGTCTTATTTCCTTCTCTGTACTGTGAGGCCTTTATTTACTTTTTTACCATGCTGGGGATAGAATCTAGGCCCTCATGCATACTAGGCACATATTCTACCTTTGAGCTGTAGCCCCAACTCATTTTATTATTAGCTGTATAAACTCAGGATTATTATGTGCTCTTGATGAATTGATTCCTTTATCACCTAATATGCTGTTATTTGTCCTACCTATCTTGTAGGCCTGTTATGGAAAAAGAACAAGAAAATACTTCGGAAAATATATACAAAACAGAAGGTTAAATGCTTGATAATAGAAGTTAAAAAATAACTAATGAATTTTCTGAATTATCGGTTAGTTTATCTATGCTTGTCTCCAACTACTCATATAAATGAGGTTTACTCATATAAATGAGGTTTACTATGTTTTATCAGATGTTTAGACATAATTTATTGTCTTAAAATACTGAACAAATTAGCAGTATATCACCCTCCACAACTCCCTGTGAGGTAAGTCTTATTGATTTAGGGATGAGAAACAAGGCACACAGAGTTCAAAGATTTGCCTCAGAAACCAAACTTAAGATTGCCCATCTTGTTAGTTGACCTCTTTAGCACAGAGCATTTTATTCTGACATAATTACACCGGCTGGCTCAGATGTGAATTTGCCTTATTCTAAGAAATGTAGATTACAATCAGAAAAATACTTGAATTCAATTTGGTTCCTCCAGTCCATAGAAAAAATGAGTGCTATAAAACTTGATCTTGAAACAGTCCTTTCAAGTATACCATCTAGATCTCATACTTTCTAATATCCTTCCTAATAATGGAGCACAACAGAGCACACACAGTAAATCTGAAGATTAAAATTGCATGTAAAATATTTTGCTGTACTCATGACCTTCTTTCTTCCTTCCTTTTTTTTTTTTTTTTTTTTTGCGGTACTGGGGGTTGAACCCAGGGCCTCGGGCCTGCATGCTCTGCAAGTGCTGGACCACTGAGCTGCGCCCCCAGCCCTTTTTTTTTTTTTTACTTTCTGAGACAGGGTCTTGAAAAAGTTATGCAGACTGCCTCTGGTCTCGAACTTGCAATCCTCCCGCCTCAGCCTCCAAAGCTGCTAGGATTACAGGCGTGCGTCACCCCGCCTGGCCTCATGACCTACTTTCAAGACGGAAAATTTGCTGGTGTTTAATTTTGATGAACTACTATTAGTGGAAAGGAAAATTCAGATTATACTGTCCTCAGCCTCAACAGGAAGATGGTAAAAATGGCCCAGCCAGTCCATTACATTATACTCTTGGCAGAAAATCTTTTAAAAATGTTTAAGCACAGTTAACCAGTACAGCTTTGTTATCCTGTGTTAACAGCCTGAGGAGATGACAACCAGCCAGCAAATCAGTCTTTTGTCTCTCAAGAACCAGGCAAGAATACCACAGTACTACACTGGCCCAAATGTTAAAATAAGTTCTTGACTTGCACTTGTAATTATTGGTATAAAAAGTAAACTCCAAGATGAGTTAGGAATCACTTCATAGAAGTTTTGGTCTCAGGGCTGAGGGCATTACTCAATGGTACAGCTTTCACAGCATGGCAAGGCCCTGGGTTTAATCTCCAGCACACACACACACACACACACACACACACACACACACACACACACAAAGTTTCAAAAGCTGTTAGCCATCACTTATCCAGTTTCTTCCATGTAAGATAAAGAAACTAAGGACCAAAGATGGGCAAATAGTTCACCCAATGTCATGCCAGTAGTTGACAGCAGAAATCGACAAGAACCCAGGTTTCTGTGCTTTTTATTTTTCATTTGTCTTTCATTCATTTTTTAAAATAACCTTTTCAGGTTGGGTGTGGTGATGCCTATCTGTAATCTCAGCACTCAAGAGGCTAAGGCAGGAAGATCAACTTGAGTTCAAGGCCAGCCTGGTCTACACAGTAGACCCTGTCTCAAAAATAAATAAATAAATAAATAAATAAATAAATTTTTTTAAAGAATAAAATAACCCAGGCGCAGTGGCGCCCGCCTGTAATCCCAGAAGGCAGAGGCAGGAGGATTGCAAGTTCGAGACCAGAGGCAGTCTGTGTGACTTAGAGAGACCCTGTCTCAAAAAAGTAAAAAAATGGACTGAGGGTGCAGCTCTGTGGTCCAGCACTTGGAAAGCATGCAAGCGCGAGGCCCTGGGTTCGACCCCCAGTACCACAAATAAATAAATAAATAAATAATAAAAAAATAACAACCTTTTCCTTTTTGAATTAAACCAAACTGGATGGTACCTAATAACAACAACAACCAGCTTTTCCTTTTTGAATTAAGCCAACTTTATTAGGATAGGGGTTAGGATAGGGAATTAGAGTACACTGGTCTGAATGGTAGCCTCCCCAAAAGAAATTCAGAGCCTAATCCCACAAACCTGTGAATATTGCCTTATATAGAAAAAGATGTGATTAAAAATGAGAGAGGAGAAATTTATCGTGGATGAATCAAGTGAATCTTAACATTGTTTACCAGTCACGAAAAAACTCATGTTTTCAAGTCCAAATACTCTTGACTGGTAATGAGTTAACTTGTGTTTGCACTTGCATTAGCTTATTCAATTTTTTTTCGGGGGGGGGCGGTACTGGGGGTTGAACCCAGGGCCTCTCAATCGCATGCTTTGCAAGTCCTGTACTACTGAGCTGCACCCCCAGCCCATTTTTTTTACTTTTTGAGGCAGGGTCTCACTACATTACACAGACTGCCTCTGGTCTCGAACTTGCAATCCTCCTGCCTCCGCCTCCTGAGACGCTGGGATTACAGGCATGTGCTACCGCTCCTGGCTCTGCTTACTCAATCTTTAATAAACCACTTTGAGAAGCCAGGTGCAGTGGCTCACACCTGTAAACCAAGGAACTTGGGAGGCAGAGAGATAGAAGGATGACAAGTTCGATGCCAAAGGCAGCCTGTAAAATTTAGCTAGATCCTGGCTCAGGGTAAAAAAAAAATTTTTTAAAGGGATTGGGGGTGCAGCCCAGTGGTAGAGCACTTGCAAAGTATGTGCAAGGCTCTGTGTTCAACACTCCCCCGAGTACCACACACACACACACGCATGCACACACACACACAAAAAGCCCTTCAGTAATATAGGATTTTGTAAAAGATTTCTTGATCATATTTGATCACGTTTACAGTATAAAAAAGAAAATTTTTTAGATATTAAGGTTTTTAATCACAATTTTAGTTACTGCAAAAATTTCAAACATGACATATCTCAACAATAATGTGAGGTTTGAATCCAGGGCCTTGTACATACTTCTGCAAGCATTCTACCACTGCACTCTACCCCAAGCCTCACAATTATTATTATTTTTTTTTACACTTAGACAGGGTCTTGCCAAATTACACAGGTTGCCTCTGGCCTTGAACTTGCAATCCTCCTGCCTCTGCCTCCCAAATCACAGGGATTAAAGGCATATGCTACAGCACCAGGCAAAGAATTTTTCAATGAATTTTATGTAGATGCTTTATCTCATTGTTCAAGTGAGTGTGAAATATATAATAATGAACTGAAAGATGATAGTTTATTGGGAAATGGTTAAAATGGTACAAAAAAGTATTCTTCTTGACCCATTATGCTTTATTCAATAAATTTAAAATTTACTGTAACTATAATTTACAAAATAAAATGAGATGCAAATCATTTCTACTAGAAGTAGCTAGGGATAGCATAACTGATGATTCACATGAATGCAGCACAGAACCTGGCACTTCCTCTGCTACCTCTAAAAAAATCTCCTTACAAAGATTCACCGTTCAGGCTTTCAGGAAAATGTGAAGACGACATTTTAGAAACACTAATCACTGGCATAAAAAAGAATCTCACTACAGCATGTAGAATATGCTCTATATGCTGGGTGAAAGCAGAAAGCTGGGTGTGGCGGCGCACGCCTGTAATCCCAGTGGCTAGGGAGGCAGAGGCAGGAGAATCGCAAGTTCAAGACCAGAGGCAGTCTACGTAATTTAGTGAGACCCTGTCTCAAAAGTTAAAAAAATGGGCCGGGGTTGCAGATCACTTGCATGCTCTGCAAGTGCAAGGCCCTGGGTGCAACCCCCAGCACCAAAAGAAAAAAGAAAAAAAAAAAAAAAAAGAACACACACACACACAGGAAAGCAGAGCTAAACTACATATATTTGCAAAAAATGTTGTGTACCATTGCAGTAGGTGAATGCTATGGTTTATCATACTAAAAGTAATTATTAAAAGTTATATAGAAGGCTGTTCTGTCTCTTGAAATCTCAGATCTATACTATGAAACTCACTTTGTTTCAAAGGAAAAAAAAAGATATGTACAAAGTTTTACTTCAGCCAGCAACTTGGGAGTTGGAGGCAAGAGAACCACAAGTTCAAGGCCAGAGGCAACCTGCATAACAGGAAGACTGTTTCAAAGAGTTGGGGAGATCATGAGGGTGCAGCTCAACGGCAGAGTGTTTGCAAGGTATGCACAGGCCCTATGAGGAAAGTTTCACTTTGATACATTATGTATAAATAAGGTATATTTAAACTGTTTCATTTTCGTATTTAATTATGAGGAAAATAGCTGGTGACATGGAATAACTTTTGCATAAAATTTTTGGTCAACAATGGGTTAAATGTAAACACATGTGTCCCTGTAAGAGGAGGCAGAGGGAGTTTTAAGACAAGCACACAAAGGACAAGACAACATAAAAACAAAGCAGAAGGAGATGAAACCATAACTCAAAGAATTGTGACCACCACCAGAAGCTGGAGAAGCAAAGGAACTCTCACCTGGTGCCTCCATGGGGGCTCAACCTGGAGTGTAGACTTTTAGCCTCTAGCATCCTGAGAATAAATTCCTCTTGTTTTAATCTACCAACTCTGCAATGGTTGTTATAGGAGCCACAGAAAGCTAATAAACAGGGGAAGTAATTTTTTTTTCAATACTTGGGGGCTGAACCCAGGGCCTCACACATACTTTTCAATTACTGTGCCATTAGGCTGCACCCCTTGCCCATTTTTTATTTTTTATCTTGAGACAGGGTTTCACTAAGTTACATAGGCTGCCTCCACCTCCCAAGTCACAGGGATCAAAAGGCATGACTCACTATGGTGGGCTGGAAGTAAAATTTTAAATATATGCAGCACAGTTAAGTATAAACTGATGTGGCTCTGTAGTAAGAGTGTACGCTTAGCATGTTCAAGACCCTGGGTTAAATCCCCAGCACCAAAACCAAAACCAGACATACATAAAACCATTCACTGATCCAAAAAGAAAGATCCTGAGTTCAATCAAAAAGTCTCCTAAAGAGTCGAGCATGGAAAAAAAAAAAAAAAAAAAAAAAAAAAAAAAAAAAAAAAAAAAAAAAAAAAAAAAAAAAAAAAAAAAGAGTCGAGCATGGTAGTGCATGCCTGTAATTCCAGCATCTCGGGAGGCAGAGGCAGGAGGATTGCAGGTTTGGGGCCAGAAGCAGCCTGCATAACAATATCCTGTCTCAAGACAAAGTTATTTTTTTAAAAAATGGGTGCAGCCAAGTGGTAGAGTACTTGCAAAAAGAATGTACAAGATCCTAGGTTCAACCCCCGTGTACTCAAAGAAGAAAAAAAAAAAAAAAAAAAGATTCCCAAAGACAGGGTGTGGTGGCATACACCTGTAATCCCAGCACTCAGGAAGCAGATGCCAGATTGCAGTAAATTCCAGGCTAGTTTGGGCTACATAGTGAGGCTTTGTCACACACAAAAAAAGTCTAAGACCTTTAATCCCTCACTTCAAAGGGTAAATTGAGGCAACTACAGGATACAATTTGACCAAAAATAAATTGGCAAACCTGAGAAGACAAACTCAGAAAGATCTAATATTTATATTGCTGCTAACAAGAACAGTGTAGGTTTTTCTGCAAACACACTAGATGGTTAAGCTCCTGGACAGACTAAACATAGGCAGCAGTTGTCACTGTGGGTGTTCTGCCAGCACAAGTGTAAAGTTGTCATCAGAAATGAATATGTGGCTTCAAGTGGCTTACAGCAATCTAACAAATCTGTATCTTGGACTGTGTACAAACCAACTCTTCTCAGAATGACCTGGACTTCTTCCTATTAGTACAATGATGAGTTAAGATGTTCTTCTATAAGCAAGGAAGGAAAATCAAAATTTATATCAAGGAAAATTACTGCCCAGAGCCAAAGTTCACAAATAACAATGTGTAAATAGCTCTACTAAGTCAAGTGGTATTTCACACTGTAACTTACTGCTTTTAAAATCAATATCCATAGCACAGCTTTAGGCTCAATTTAAGGAAAAGTGAATGCAAATAAAAATAGACCAAGTAAAAGGAAAAATAAAAGCTAGAAATGCTTTATGAAATGGAAATACTAAATGAGTGATTTCAGTAAGATATGGAAATCATGCTATGTGTTACATAAAACACCTAGTGGGTAGGGGAGAGGGAAAAAGGGGCTGGATGTGCATCTCAGTGGTAGGACTCTATGCTTAGCACGCGTGAGCCCAGGTAGATTTAATGCCCAGCACCATGAGAAGCTGAGGCAAGAGGATCATAAGCTTGAGGGCAGTCTGGATTACATGAGGCCCTACTTCAAAAATAATAAAAATAAGGAAACAAAACTCAGTACAAATAAATAAAAAAGATTCATTAGTCTTCTCCAGAAACTTTTGACCTGAATACCAAATCTTACTGTCAAGGGCCTGAAAATATACAGAATTTTCCCAAATATATAAAAAACCCAGTCACTTCAGATACATGCTTTCTTTCTCTTTCCCTAACTATCACCCTACTTACCTACTAACCATATAGAAGCTTTCTACTCACTAGTTTTTAGAAAAATAAACATGTATTATTTTCTCTTTTACTAAAAAACTTTTAGGTTTAGTTTGTAATTGTAGGCCTCTAAGATCAAGTGCTTTAACTTTTATAATGGCAGCCTAACACTTTGTATTATTAATAAAGTGGTATAAGGTAACAACCAAACCAGGTTCTCCAAAAGCAAAAGATAAGTCTAGATAGAATTTTCAATGTGATAGTTTCAGAATTTCAATGAAAAATGACCACTAAAATTTCCCCACCAGAGAGAAATATTGATCATACCTATTAACCATCACATTGGAAGCGATGTCATCATAACACAAGCATCTTTTACTTGCACAGCACAGTGAATTAGGAATGCTCAGTTCAGGTCCTAAAATCTTCCAAAAACATGTCAGTAAAAATACAAAATAAAGGCCAGGCGTGGTGGCACATCCCTGGAATACCGACTCAGGAGGCAGAGGCAGGAGGATAAGTTCGAAGCCAGAGGCAGCCTGCGTAAACTAGCAAGACCCTGTCCCAAAATGAAAGATTAAAAAAATAGGCAGGGGGGGCAGCTCAGTGGTAGAGCACTTGCAAAGCATTCTCGAAGCTCTAGGTTTAATCCCCAAGTATCACAACAACAACAAAAAAGAGCCACCAATTAATTTGTTTGTAAGTAGCTGGAGATGGAATACACTCAGAGTAATGTAAGGTGGCGTGATCTGGTTACCTATTCAGATCAATATTCCCCCCACAAAAAAAAACCTGTATGTATGTAAACAGCTGTGAAATCAGTTCTATGGAAATTGAACTGGTTAAGAAAATGAAATAATACAAATTATTAGTGCTAGCTGGGTGCTGTCATGGACACCTGTAATTCCAGGAACATAGGGGGCTGAGGCAGGAAGATCATAAGTCTGAGGAAAGGGGCCGCCTGTGTAACTTTAGCAGGATCCCGGTTCAAAATAAAAAATAAAAGAGGGGCTGGGAATCAACAATGCACCTTGGAATAAAACAAAAAATTAACATTTCTTGCAATATAAACATATGATTAATTACTTCTTGTGCATGTTTGGCATCCCAAAAGAATGGCAAATATTGGGCTGGAGATGTTGCTCAATAGTGGATTGTGTGCTTAGTATATGTGAGGCCCTGGGGTTAATCCTGGGTACGAAAAAAAGGGGGGGGGGCGCAAAACTTCTTTTTCCAATCATTTTTTCAGGTAGGCTTTGCCTCAGACATCTCTTACATTTGCACCTGATTTAGGCCCCTTTCTTGGCTTTCTTTTGGATCAGTGTCTCTTTTGGCCTTGCCTCTTGGTAAAAAAATAGATTTTACACTGATCCTGCCTACACATACTAAAATGTTTCACCAAACAAGTATGCAAAGAAGAACTGATTGATTGATCGATTGATTTCATTACTAGGGGGAGGGGTTGAACCCAGGGCCTCATGCATGCTAGGCGAGGGCTCTACCACTGAGTTGCATCCTCAGCCCCTTATTATTTATTTACTGACTTATTTACCACTTTTTTTTTTTTTCTTGCACAGCACAGTGAATTAGGGATGCTCAGTTCAGGTCCTAAAATCTTCCAAAAACATATCAGTAAAAATACAAAATAAAGGCCAGGCGTGGTGGCACATCACTGGAATACCAATTCAGGAGGTGGTAATGGGGGTTGAACCCAGAGCCTCATGCTTCCATGTTTTGCAAGTGCTGTACCACTGAGCTGCACTCCCAGCCCATTTTTTTTTTACTTTCTGTCACAGAATCTTGCTAAATTATGCAAACTGCCTCTGGTCTCGAACTTGTGATTCTCCTGCCTCTGCCTCCCAAATCTCTGGGATTAAGGGCTTGTGCCACCACGACTGGCATATTTACTTATTTATTTAGCTGTGCCAGAGGGTTGAACCTAGGGTCTCATGCATGACAGACAAGTGCTGCACCACTGGGCAGCAGTCTCAACCCCTTCTTCACTTTTTATTTTGAGATAGGGTCTCACTAAATTGCACAAACTGCCTCTGGCTTCAAACTCGTGATCTTCCTGCCTTACATCTCCCGTCACTGGGATTACAGGCATGCAACAAGGCACTGGGTAGCATCTGTCATTTTAGATCAAGAATGGTTTTTTGTTTGTTTGTTTTGTTTTCTTATTGTTGTTGTTTTTGGTATTTCTTCCTCCTCCTCCTCCTTTATTTTGTAATTCTTGGGCTGAATCCAAAGCCTCACACAGACTTTGCAAGAGCTCTACCATTGAGCTGCATCCTCAGCCCCATTTATTTTTTCTGTGGTATTGGGGGGTTGAACCCAGGCCTCGTGCTCCCATGCTTTGCAAGTGGTATACCACAAAGCTGTACCCCCAGCCCATTTTTTTACTTTTTATTTTGAGACATGGTCTCACTAAATTACACAGGCTGTCTCTGGTATCAAACTTGTGATACTGCCTCAAGTAACTGGGATTACGGGCATCAGCCACCACATCCAACCTAACCTTTTTTATCTTCAGACAGGGTATCACTAAATTACGCAGGATGCCTCTGGCCTCCTGATTCGCTGAGATTACGGGCATGTGCCATGGCACCTGTCTTGGTATTCCTTTCAAACCTAAATAAATCTAGGATAAATGCCTTTAACCCACTATCACCTTAATTCTTAGCTCAGAAACTGCATTATTAACATATTTACAAATAGATTTATAACGTTATAAAATAGGGTTTTTTTTCTTTTTGCAAGTACCAGTGAAGTGGAAATTTGCTTATTATAAACTTCACTAAAATCACTGGACCTTTGTACCAAGTCAGAAAGATCTCTAATCCTAAGTGTACTTCGTTCACAGTTGATTATTGGTATGTGAATATTTTCCCCTTGATCCTAAGTGAAAATAAAGTAGTAAAACTCTGATATAGCTAAGAAATAAACATTTATGTATTTTTCCAAAAGATTCTGGAATAAAGAGTGGGCATTACCAACAGAAGAGACTGCATGAAAAAGACATTTAAAAATCTATCTAATCAAAAGGCTGAAGATGCTGACCAAGGGGATGGATGGCTTTTCTGTTCCCTACACCCTAAAATTCTCTTTCCCTAAGCAGCCTCCTTTTTATCCAGTCAGACATCTTGAAAGGGACAGCAGAAAGAGGATTTTAGGAAATCTTTAGTAAAAGTCAGGAAGTGCTACATCTGTAGGACGGAAAGTTCCTCAGAGAAAAGAGATCGAGGCAAAATCATTAGAAACCTGAATAATGAAAAAGAAAAGGAGTGGTGAGAAATACACGATGACGGGAAACACAAAAACTGATTTCATTTTTTATTTAATTTTAATGACAAATTATTTCTTCGAAGATTTAAACATTAGAAATCCAATATGCCTTGATTCCATGGTATCCCCAGAAATAATGCACTTTGATGTGTATACAGTGTTCCAAAACTTTCTCTGTAGATCTGCAAACACACTGAATACCTATTTGTTCGGATTACTAAAATGTAGATTTTTCTAGGATGCGTCCCACTACAGTAAATACAGTCTTAGCCAATTTGCTGTTTTCTAAAAAACATAGTTCTTAAAGTCTAACGACCTCCCTCGTTCCCCAAAACCTAAAGTGACGGATGGTAAGATGTACAGAAAGAGGGGCGGGGGGACGCCAAACTCAAGGCATACGGGAGCAACATTTTCCCTTTCCCTAACCAGGTGAATGATACAAGCCTAAAGTCTTCGCTAGAGAGGTCATTACGGATAAAATATCCACTCGCACAACTCCAAGTTTAAGACCGCCCTCTCTCCAACAGTCTGCCTACCTCCTGGCTCCAGGTTTGTTCTATAGATTTAACCGCCCTACTCCTGCGCTCCCGACTGGAGTCAAACCGCTGCCTCTCTGAGGAGGCCAACCTACCGCGCGCTTCGTGCTCATTGGCTCAGAAAGGCGCTGCTCAGGCGGGGAAAAGCCGCCTCCCACATTCCGATGGCCCAAGGACCGATCAGTCGGCAGCTCAAGGCAGACCCCATTGGTCTACACAACCGCCAATCAAACTCTTCTACTGCAGCGCTCCAAAGAACCTTCAGGGATGAAACATCCCGCCCCCTCTCCTTCTATTGGTTGGCACAACCCATCGCTACCCCTTCAGTTCCCCCCCACCCTGCGATCCATTCATTTCACACAATAACGGGCCCAGTTAGAGCCAGTTCAAGACCTCATACTGGTAGATAAGACTCTCTGACACTTACCCGGGATCGAGAGTGATCTCTCACACTAACGTCTGCCCTGTTCCTCTCTGGTGAGGCCGCACCACAAGCCACTGCTACCGTCGCCTTCTGCGCAACGCCAACCGCCCGCCAAAACGGATCCTTCCCTGCGCCTGCGCAACCAATCCTGGGCCCGAACCCTTTCTCCGCCCATAACGCCTGCGCAAAACAGGACACAGCTCTAGCCACTACGCAAGCGCCCTAGGTTCGATGTCTTCAGCCCGCCATTTCACGTGTTCTGGAGGCAGACGTAATTTCTTAATACGCCTGCGTAAACTCGCCATTTTACTACACATGCGCTCGATATGTGATCGTGGCAAGAAAAAGTTGTCACGGGCTAATTTGACAGTATGTAGTATTGATCGTGTCTTGCCAAACGTGTGGAATGTAGTGTTTGGACTTGGAGGGTTAAAAAGCTGCTTAAACACTCTGGGTATATTCAAATATAAATGATTGGTGGGCTAGCCAATCAAACTGGCTAAGAATGGGGAACCAATGGACTCCAAAGGGCGGAGACTGAGTAGAACGCCCAGATGGATGACGTTTCACAGCAGTGCGGAACTACAAACCAATAGTAGAGGAAATTGGTTTCACGTATCAAATCAGAGCTAGGCAGGGGGCGGAGTCTACCAATGCCGAAAGCGAAGAGGCGGGTTAAAAAGGCTAGGCTGAAGGTAGGCTGGTTATTACGTTCGTTAGCTTACTCCTTTCTGCCTGTGGTCGTGGCCGAGGAAGCATCGTTAAAGTCTCTCTGCCTACCGCCGTCATGTCTAAGTCAGAGGTGAGTTAGACGCGCGTTGCAACTTAGTTTTTTTCCTTACTCGTTCCTGAGCTGGGTAGGATGCGTCTTGGTTTTGTTGGTTGTACCAATGATTCAGGCAGTTGTCTTGGTCGCTGCCAGGGCCTACTCCTCCCAAAGTTCAGGTCGCCATTTTGTCCCCGTCGCCATGAGGTTGCTGTCGACCAACCATTAATTTATCACACCTGGTTCGTTACTCGTGGCAGAACTTAAGTACACACACGGTCTATTTTTCGCTTTGTCTTCTGGGTGGCTTTCTTAAAAAAACTACTAAGTGTTTTGCTGGCAGTGCATCCCTCCCGCCCAGGCCTTTTGTTGCGCGTGCGTCAAGAGTGGAGTGGGGACGCATGCGCTTGCCTAGCTTTCCTCGAGTGATAAGCACGTGGCTCCTTGCGATATGAGCGAACAATAAGTGCTGTGTACTTGGGTGTATGGTTTTGTTTCTTCTGAGTGGAAACGCTTCCGTGTTACAGCCCCCACTAACGGCCTTTCTCCTCCCACTTTAGTCTCCTAAAGAGCCCGAACAGCTGCGGAAGCTTTTCATCGGAGGGTTGAGCTTTGAAACAACCGATGAGAGTCTCAGGAGCCATTTTGAGCAATGGGGAACACTCACAGACTGTGTGGTAAGACCTGGAAAGGACAAAAGGCAGTAGATTTGGTTGATATCCTTAGTTTCTGTTGCTGCACTTTTTGGCTTATTGCTTTATGAAGGTGGTTAATAGAGTAGAAGTAACTTGGCAAAGGGACCTGAGACTTTGTTGGGCTTTAAAGATACCTCTTAAGTCTGCAATGGTGGAAACTGAAGGGTTTCATACATAGGACTAGTGTAAACTTTCTTGGCTGGCCCTAAGCAAGGTAGAAATGACATTAGTTTCTGGATTGGTCTGTGTACTAATTGGGTTAACATTCTTAGGTAATGAGAGATCCAAACACCAAGCGTTCGAGGGGCTTTGGGTTTGTCACCTACGCCACTGTGGAGGAGGTAGATGCAGCCATGAATGCAAGGCCTCACAAGGTAGATGGAAGAGTTGTGGAACCAAAGAGAGCTGTCTCAAGAGAAGTGAGTTTTTTTTTTTTTTTTCCCCTTAACTTGGCTCGTCTTCATTTGGTAATGTGCTGCTAGGGCTATTTGTGGGGGTGGATTTTGCTGTTCTAAATAATTGAAGCGATTTTCTTGTTAGGATTCTCAAAGACCAGGTGCCCACTTAACTGTGAAAAAGATCTTTGTTGGTGGTATTAAAGAAGATACTGAAGAACACCACTTACGTGATTATTTTGAACAATATGGGAAAATTGAAGTGATTGAAATCATGACTGACCGAGGCAGTGGAAAAAAGAGGGGCTTTGCTTTTGTAACCTTTGATGACCATGACTCTGTAGATAAGATTGTCAGTAAGTATCAGATCATTGGCTTTTACTAAGAGTTTAAATCCAAATAATATTCTAAATCCTAAGGTCATGTTTATCTTTAAATTTTTTAGTTCAGAAATATCATACTGTGAATGGCCACAACTGTGAAGTAAGGAAAGCCCTATCGAAACAAGAGATGGCTAGTGCTTCGTCTAGCCAAAGAGGTATATTTTGCTTGGTTAAATCTTAGAGGTCAATTCAAGTCATTGAAAGCTAGGGTTTAACGCTTAAACTTATCTCTTAAGGTCGAAGTGGTTCTGGGAACTTTGGTGGAGGTCGTGGAGGTGGTTTTGGTGGCAATGACAATTTTGGTCGAGGAGGAAACTTCAGTGGTCGTGGTATGTATTGTTATCTAAGGTTTGCTTAAAAAAAAAAAAACCTAGTATTTCTAATTCCATTACTCTAGGTTACATGTCCTTTTCGCAACTCACATCTGTAATTTGGTCTATTTCCAAAGGGCTGGTTGTGGGTTGTTTGTTCTTTTTTCTTTTTCCTTTTTTTTTTTTTTGGTTGTTGTTGTTGTTTTTGTTTTTGTTTTGTTTTGTTTGTTTTTTGTTTGGTTTTTGGTGTGTGTCCTGTTTTTGAGACGGGGTCTCCTGTAGCCCAGGCTGACCTTGAATTTAGCATCAGTCCTGCCTCAGGCTCCCAAGTGCTGGGATTATAGGCATGCACCACTATGCCTGGCTCTAAGGTTATATCTTATCCAAATATAGTTCTGCCTTCTCACTAGACAGTAGTCTTTGCTATGCAACTTGGGCACTTCAAACCTAGCTTAGACTTTTATTTTCTTCCAGGTGGCTTCGGTGGGAGCCGTGGTGGTGGTGGATATGGTGGCAGTGGAGATGGCTACAATGGATTCGGTAATGATGGTAAGTTTTTAAGGAGTATGTAAGTAAAATTTTCTGGCAACCTGTATACCTTTAGAATAGGCTAGTAGAGACTAAAACTCTAGTGCATGATAAGCTCAACTTGGCCCATAATACGCATGTTATGAACCAGGCCTTTAGCCATTACACTTGCATATTTTTATTGTTAAATACTTTTGTCTTATTGAGAAGAATTGTATTCTTGTAGGTGGTTATGGAGGAGGCGGCCCTGGTTACTCTGGAGGAAGCAGAGGCTATGGAAGTGGTGGACAGGGTTATGGAAACCAGGGCAGTGGCTATGGCGGGAGTGGCAGCTATGACAGCTATAACAACGGAGGAGGCGGAGGCGGCTTTGGCGGTGGTAGTGGTAGGTATCCAGTGATCCAAGTACTTGGTGTGATAGCTAGATTAGAGTTGATGCCCATGTTGGATTTTGAAGCTCTTAAAGCATTGTGTGGTACACTGCATGGCACATTAAAAACAGGCTTGCTGTGCTACCTCCTCCTGGCTTTAAGCTGGGGCCGCCTCACTCCCCAGATAATTAGATGGATCAGTGGATAGAGGTATCTTCAATTTGAGTTAGATTAGCACTGCAGTAGGGTTTAGTATCTGAACTCCTTTGAGAATTTAGCACTTAGTTGAGTTGAACTTAACTCTGAAGAAACCTGTGTTTGCGCTGGGCCTGGATGCATAAAATGCTTTCAAAGCTGGAGAGTGCTTGTAAGTCCCAGGAAAAACTCCATTTTGTGTTATGGTGACTTGGGTTTATTCAGGTACTGGATTATTCAACTGAACACTGTGCCCAGAGGATGAAATAGAGACTTGAAGCTACCAGTTTGGGAGGAAGGCAGGCAAATGATGCAGTCTCCTTTCATTCAGAACACTAAACAGTATTGGGCACTGTCAGTCATCTTACCCAAGTAACACACAAAGGCCCTCTTTCCATTCCTAGGAAGCAATTTTGGAGGTGGTGGAAACTACAATGATTTTGGTAGTTACAACAATCAATCTTCAAATTTTGGACCCATGAAGGGAGGAAACTTTGGAGGCAGAAGCTCTGGCCCCTATGGTGGTGGAGGCCAATACTTTGCCAAACCACGAAACCAAGGTATAGTATGTATATGATATTAGATAGTTCTACAGAGTTGTTATTTATAGCTAGTACTGGTGAGGACTTCATTAGGTCTGTAAGGTCATAATATGTGTGAGTAATAAAAAGGTGATGGTTTTAAATCTTTTTTAAAAACTTAAAGTGATTTGTCGGTTTAGAAAATTTTCTTCAGGCTCTTTAATGTAACTTTATTAAGCCTCATAAAAGCATTACTATTTTATTACTTGGCACTCCAATAGGTTTAAAATTTTTTTTTATTTCAGGTGGCTATGGAGGCTCCAGCAGTAGCAGTAGCTATGGCAGTGGCAGAAGGTTTTAATTACTGCCAGGTAAGGAAGCAACTTTTTTGTGTGTTGACTTAATTTTTTATAATTGTTGATGAACCCAGTAACCCTAATGTAGCTGAGCAGTACAACGTAGTTAACATTATAACTTCAGTAAAATTGTGAATATTAAGTTAATATTCAGATCAGCAAAATTTGTGGGAAACAACTTGCTATTGGATTGTAGCCTTGAGTCTTAATGTGTTTAGATTAACAACTTTATTCCATATTGTTCAACAGGAAACAAAGCTTAGCAGGAGAGGAGAGCCAGAGAAGTGACAGGGAAGCTACAGGTTACAACAGATTTGTGAACTCAGCCAAGCACAGTGGTGGCAGGGCCTAGCTGCTACAAAGAAGACATGTTTTAGACAATACTCATGTGTATGGGCAAAAAAAAAAAAAACTCGAGGACTGTATTTGTGACTAATTGTATAACAGGTTATTTTAGTTTCTGTTCTGTGGAAAGTGTAAAGCATTCCAACAAAGGGTTTTAATGTAGACTTTTTTTTTCTTTTTTTTTTTTTTTTTTTCCTTTTTTTTTTTTTTTTTTTTTTTTTTTTTTTTTTTTTTTTTTTTTTTTTTTTTTTTTTTTTTTTTTTTTCCTTTTTTTTCCTTTCTTTTTCTTTTTTCTTTTTTTGCACCCATGCTGTTGATTGCTAAATGTAATAGTCTGATCATGACGCTGAATAAATGTGTCTTTTTTAAATGTGCTGTGTAAAGTTAGTCTACTCTGAAGCCATCTTGGTAAACTTCCCCAACAGTGTGAAGTTAGTATTCCTTCAGGGTGATGCCAGGTTTCATTTGAAATTTATTTACAACTGCTTGGGTGGAGAAACCCTTGTCTTCAGAAACCTTGGTGTAGTTGAACTGACAGATAACTATTGTGTGACCTTATGAATTTCACCATTGAAAGGGTCACCCAAGCAAAATTACGGAATTATTTGGTTATAAAAATGATTGTTGGCACATCCTATGCAGTACCTAAATTGAATAATGGTATCAGATAAAATGATAGATGGGAATGAAGCTTGTGTATCATCCATTATCATGTGTAATCAATAAACGATTTAATTCTCTTGAATGGAATGACAACTGTATGGATTTGGGACTGGCAGAGATTTGGACTTTCCCTACCCACTACCCCTGATGTTGAATGTTTCTATCACAATGCAAGTTCAGAGCTCTGCCAGAGAATAGAAAACAGCTGCTAGCTAATGCCACCATATAAGACCACAGATTAGAAATGTTTGGGACACCTTTTTTTAAATGACAGGTACCAGTAAGGGTTAATTAACATAAAAATAGGCTTACATTAAAGGAAAATTGCAGTTGTGCTGGGTCATGGTTGGGTGGGTATTAAAGAGGTTTTATATGTCAACCATTTATTTGAAGATTAAAGATGAGTTCTGAAGAACCCTATTTTCTATGTAATGTGTTAACTGCAGTTTTCCTTTATGGCACAAGATCACACAACCATCCTAAAATGTTAATTGTACAGAAAATTCTAAGCAATTAATATCAAATAATTGTTATTTGTGTATAGATTCTTTTGAGCCTCCCCTTTGCCCTCTTAATTCCAGTGCCATTGTACCTAGTAGCATAGATACTGTTTATCAATAGGACTGTATTCCATCCCATGGGTGTGTTACTTGGAAGTTTGGGGAAGAGGGTGGGGGGATATGGGTGGGAGGTGGTGGGGGTGGGAAAGCATGGATGATAGTTCCATGATACTGGCTGAGTTTGCAATAGCAGGTGGAACCTTAACTATTGAGGGAGTTTGCAGATACCTCAGGATTCGTGACAATGCCTTTAAAGATCCAGGAGATGTTCAGCTACTAGGAACTGCTAGCAAGTATAGCGCGAATGGCTCCGAGCTCAGACACTCTGCAGCTGAGAGTAGACACTTGTGGTATGTGGAGTACAGATAAGCCAGGGGCAGGCCACGGCACGCTCCATGAAAGCTAGGAGGGAGTGAAGTTTCAGTGACCATCGCAAGGAAGGAGGCAGACAAGAGTAAGGCACACCTGACTCTTAGGACTAGCAGTCAGAACCAGGAGGAAAGGTTTTATTGCTATGCTGGTAGGTAAGAACAGATTTTACTTACATCCAAAAATTATGTAAAATCCAATTTTCTATTGTATTTTCCTTAATATATGAGCCAAAATTAGTCCAGTTAAGCTGAACTTGGTTTTTCTGGAGATGAATTGTTTTGACACCCTACTCTTGGCTCTCATTTGAAGGAAATGAACACATTATTTCAGTGAAGATACATTTTTGCCCTTTAATTTTATTTAATCTTCCTTTGATCCATTTCTTTAAAACAATGGCTCAAAGTAATCCATTAGAATCCTTTCCCCAAAATGGTGGGAGGGTGGGTGGATCATTAGTGGGAGGTGGGAGGAATAGCTTGAAGATGGGACTTGGTCTTAGGAAAGAGCTAATATTCTAAAGGTTGTTTATTTTTCTAGGGAGGAATCTGCCACTACAGGCTTATCAGCTCTTGTTTTTTAAAAAAAACAAATTTCAAGTTCATGGCTAAAAGGTAAGTTTTTATGAAGTGACAAAAGTGCTTTGGTTTCCTACAGATGAAAAGGAAGCATGACAAGCTACATCTATAAAAAGGATCTTATCCATTTAAATTTTTTTTCATTTTTTAAATGTTGAAACAAGGTCTAAGTTGTACAGTCACTGGGGCTACTTGTGTACCACAGCGCCTAGCTTGGGTTTTTTTCCTTCAGTACTAGAAGGCTGAACCCAAAGCTTCATGTATGCTAGGCGAGTGCTCTACCACTGAGCTGCACCTGTAGCCCCTTTTTTATGTTTTATCATTTTGAGATAGGGTCTAAGTTGCATAGGCTGTCTCTGACCTCAAACTTGGAATCTTCCTGCCTTAGCCTCCCAGGCTGCTGGGATTAAAATAACTGGGTGTTCCCAACAGTGAAAGTGAATGTAATTGTAGAATCCTTCAACTGTGTAAACACTTTAACCTCTTTTTCCTTTTGCAGGAACATCCTTGTGAGGACAACCTTTATTCTGAGCCACTGTACTTCATTCTCACTGCCATGCAGTTGGTTTTAGCTGCTCTGCAGCTCTAATTATTCAGTTTTGTGAATGGGTCTTTAAATAAACTGCATTTAACTTAGTTCTGCTTGTTTTTCTTGTTTCCATTCATATTTTACTCTTGGGCACACAGCATTATATAGATACGTTATCATTGATTTTTAGAGCTAATGTTTAAAGAACTTGGAACAACAGAGGTTTAAAATGAAACCACATGTTGAAATTCAGGTTAGGGAGGATTGAATTCCTATAAGTTCTAATGCTGTTTGCTATATTCAAATTTATCCCACTCAGTCATGGTTTAATGAAGATAAAAACAGGCATTTAGCAGAAATAACATGGCCCAGTAGAAGTATGATGTTTACTGTCACTACTGGAACATGTCCTTTTTCTACCTCCCCTGGCAAGGAAGAGCAGTACAAGCAAACAGCTGCCGATGAAATCCTTGACTAACTACTGAGAACTGTGTTTACTTGGTGAAGTGATACAATGGATCTCATCTTTGGTTAATAAATTGTATTTATTGGTTGTCTACTTAATAATCTCAAGCCAGAGCCTAGTGTGGTGGCACACATGTAATCACAGCAATTTGGGAGGTGGAGGCAGGATCTCAAGCTTGAGGCCACAGCCATCCTATGTAACTTAGTGAGACCCTGTGTCTCAAAGGGTTTGAGGGTACAGCTCAGTGCTACAGCACTTGTTTAGCATGTGAGAGGCCCTGGGATCAACCACCCAGTGCCACCAAAAAAACAAAAAACAAAACATAAGACTATGGAAAGGAAGTTTTAGCTTCTAAGATAAACTAAAATTTAAGGACAACCTAGAAGTAATAGTTGTGCCCTGTGGCAGATGCTTCAAATGTTTTAATCTGTCTTCAAGGGAAGTTTCTCTATCCAATGTAGTTTTCTGAATGGGGGGTTTTAAAATGAATTGTAGGGAAAATTTTGCCTCCAATACACCTTTGCTATTTTGAAATACCCAATATATAGGACTAAGTTGTCTTCCATAAGTCTTTTATTTGAAGATGATGTCATTGGCCTGTTCATGACTTGGATTTACTAGAAAAGATTTCTTTTGGACATTCTTTGGAAGAATAGGATAACTCATTTGGATGCCAGGGTTTGCTAAGATAGTTTTATTGAAAATTTAATATTCCAGTTCCTTTGCTATGTGTCGTGCCTAACATTGTGAAAAGTAATTTTTGTTTGTTTTTTTGGTGGTACTTGTAAGTCGAGCCCCAGGGCCTCACATAATACTCAGTGCTATATCACTAGACTACATACCCACCCCATTTCTTATTTTTTTGAGTCATGGTCTTGCTAAGTTACACAGGCTGCCTCTGGACTCAATCATCCTGCCTTAGCCTCCCAAGTCACTGGGATAAAAGGCATGCCTGGCTCAAATTACTACCTTTTGTGAGTTTAAATAGAGTGAGACAAGTCCTGTTTCTGATGTCCCTTAAACTAATTAAATTTCTCAACAGTGAGCCCAAACCCCTAACCTTAACTTGAAATGTGGGAAGATTTTCAATTTTTTGAGAGAACAGAAAGTTGACAAGTCTGACTTTCCTTCAAATATGTTAGGAAAAGGAAACTTCAAGTTGCTTTCATTCCTTAAACCCAAGCCAGAAACCACATTTTTCAGAAATAATAATCGTGATCGTGAGTCTATGTTTCCCTTGTGCCTCATATTACTTTCCTGCTTTAGGTCTCTCAGCATCTGTACTGTCTCAATCAGAACATGGAAATAAGGTTTCCCTTTTGGAATGGAACTGGTTACATTGAATAGTAGGAGAGCAGTAAAATACTCCAACATGGTAAGTTGTATGATTGCCTAGAAAGACTAGGAACCACCCACATCCAAGCAGGGAAATTGTGTCAGGGAGGACTATTTGGACTTGGGGTTAGGGAGTTAGGACAGGGTGTCACTAAATTGTACAGACTGTCTCTGACCTTAAACCTGCAGCCCTCATCGCTTGGCCTCCCGAGTCGCTGGAATTACAGGGGTGTGCCATGGTGCCCAGCTGGCTGGACTTTGGTGTAGCTAAAGAATCTGAAACTTAGATCTTCAAGGATAGAGACAAAAGGAACCCCACCCCCATACATGAGCTGGGTAGTGTTTGTCTAACATAACCAGAGACAGTTGGGATGCAGTTCACTGGCAGAGCTCTTGCCTAGTCCTGGGTTCAGTCACAGCACCATAAAAACAAAATTGTACAAGTGCATATTTTACTCTGCTGTGGAGCAGGTTTTACCAGGGCTGGGTGTGAACTGCTCTGAAATTGGTGTCTAATCAAACTCTCATTCACTGAATTCTGAGAGCACTTTGGCCTATCAAGATGTGAACAAAAGAATAATAGGCCTGTGGGCATTCTAGGCTTTTTTGTGCTCCAAGGATTGAGAAGAGAAAGACCTAAACTTCAAGGACTTGCATAGAGCAGGTAGCCAGCTTTGGCAGCTTTCCTGGTATAACATAGGGACCACCAGGGAGTGTGGGGTTCCTCAGATCATCCATGGGCCCTGACTAGAAAGTAAGATGAAGGTGGCAAGGTTTCCGTATTGCTCAAGCCCAAATTTTGTGTGTACTTGTAATGAGATTAGCAGGATTTCCTCCCCATCATCACCCTCAATAAGCAGTGATCTCTGAGGAGTGTTCAGCTTCATCACCCTCCCTCATGAAGGACGACAATGGAAGGTTATTTCTGTAGAGCTCTTTATGGACCAAAACTTAAATGAGAGGTGGAGGTTGGAGGCCTGGAAAGTTAAGTGCCCCCCCCCCCCAATCCTCCAGACAAGCCTCATTGAACACATCTTGGAGATTCCAAATGCCTGGCTTCCTTGCCCTCTTTTGGTCTAGAGAACCCAGTCCCTCCTGGGTCTCAGGGTTGGGGAGCACCTTTAGCAGAAGGCCATGAGGGAAATCCCCATCACCAGTGCCCCCCGCCTCTGGGCCAACTCAGTCTGTGGCCTCTATCTTGGTCCCCCGGGGTACCAGGAAAATGGCCCCATCTGCAGCCTGTTGCAGTGCATACTCCTCAGGGGAGTAGCTGTTGCCTGATTCATCCCGAAGATGCTGGAAAATATCGCGGTACAGCTCTGCCAGACGCTGGCGCATGACCTCCAGGGTACGGTCGGCCTCCCCTCGTGCCTTGAGAAGCCTCTCCCTTTCACTGCCCAGCCGCTCCAACTCCCGCTCCAGCTGCACAATGGTTTCCAGCTTTCTCTTACGACAGTTCTGGGCAGCCACCTTGTTCTTGCCCCGCCTTCGGATGTCCCGAACTAGAGCCAGCTGGCTCTCTGTCAGCGGGTACCGTGCCAACAGTTCATTAAAGTCATCTACCGGCAAGTTCACAATCTTGTCTGTAGGGAAGGGGATCTTCATGGCCAGGGCCCGACGCTCATCTCGACTCCCTGCTTCTCCCCGTGCAGCAGGCTTAGCCCGCACAGGGCCAGAGGAGGGCTCTAAGGCCAAGGGGGTCTCAGCAGGTGGCAAGGTATAGTTGGGGTGGGCCAAGGAGTTGGGCATAAGTGAGTAAGGATACTCCACCGGGTACATCTCTACATACTCGCTCCGACGCCGACCAGCCTCTGTCCCCTCCAGCTCAAGAGACTCGGCATCACTGTAGTTGAGGGATAATCCTGAGTCAGATTCTGGGTCTTCTTGCGGCTTGGGTGGCCCTGCTGGAAGCCCAATGTCCAGAAGGGCTAAGGGGTCTGGGAGAGGCTCATTGAGCAAGCCTGAGAGGGTCAGTGGCTTGGACACTGGTATGGCCATGCTGCTGTAGGAGTATGGGGGGTCTGGGACATGGGATGTGGATGCTGGGAGCTCATAAGGTGGTGGAGGAAGGGGGAAGCCTGCATCCGGGTGTATTGAGCAAGGACAGTAGGCTGGAGTTGGTGGAGGTCCAGGGTATGGGGCCGAGGCTTGAGGCTCAAATGATAGCTCACTTGGAGCATTTAGACCCTGCAAGGAAAGACACAAAGAGGTTTGGAGACAGGCTGAGAAAGAGAAAACCAGCATGATCTTAGGGTCAAGCCAGGTCCTTCTGAAGGAACCAATAAAACAGTACAAGGGACCAGAAGGGTGCCTAAAATCATTGGAAGCTTCTTGCAAAGTGGTGATGCAACTGTTCAAAGAAGAAAGCATCTTAAACAGGACTAAAAGTCACTGAGATCAGACTCCAGAGAAGACAGCTTAACATTGACGTGGTTACAGAATGTCCTCAGGAAAAGCTCCTCCTGGGCTGTCATCTGTCCTGCCTGTTTATTTCCTACAGAAAGACAAGGTGTTATCCAAATTGACCCCATAATCCTTTCTTGCTGCAGTTATCTAGGATCAAAGGGTCAAGTTCAGTCCCTGGCCATGCCCTCAGTGCCCAGCAGAGGGAGCTGCTGTGTGAGAGGAGGGCTGGGGCAGATCCTGAGGGCACCAGGCCTGTTAGCAGGGGAGGGAAAGGATACAGGCACAGAGCTGAGGCTGGGGGCTGAGAAGCACCTTGGGGAAAGGGCACAAGCTCTGCTGTCTCTTTGGTCCCTCTGTCCCTGCCCAGGTGCAGCAACGAGGAGAGATCATGTTGGAAACAAGGCCCCCAACCCACGTAGGGGAGCCACTGTGCTCTAGCCCAGCTGGGGACAAAGACATCATTGTTAGGCCAACAGACACCCCTTTGTCCAACATGCAGGAGGAGAGGACCCCGGCATAGTCCAACTCTCCTTTCTGAGGCCCCTGAAGTACTGCTCTGCTACCTGGGGAAAGGGGCCCAGTTGCTAAGGGCAGGGGGAGGAAATGGGGGAAGGTAGGCAGGATTGAAGGAGAGAAGAGAGTAAGAAGGGAGGGTAGAGCAAGAGGTGAGATAGAGAGAGGCATGAGCACAGCAGCTGCTGAGAGGAGCCAATAACCCTAGTCATATCCTTCCCTCCCCACCACGCTTATCCCCTGTTCCTCCACACCCCCATCTCCCCAGTGTTTCTCAGTGTTTTCATCTGCATCTCCTACCTACTCCAGAACTCCATCTTCTAACACAGCATTTCCAGCCCTGAGCCCTGCTCCCTCCACCCCAAGCCTCAGTCCAGGCCAGACTTCCCACTTGTCTATTCTGTCCCTCCTTGCTTACCTGCAGTTCAGTGATGGACATGATTTCTTGCCAAGTCAGTTCCATCTCACCCAGCTCTGCAATGGGCAGCTGTGTCACCCTGTTCCTGCTCTGCTGGGGCGGACACGGGGGCATCCTACTTGGCCAGAGTCTAGATCACGTTCCTCCAAAGCCCAAAGGGCCCCAGCAACCTGTATCAAAGAAGAAAAGTGTTAGAGCTCCTGGTTGGGTCAGCAAGTTTGTCCTGCCTCCATGCGGGGGCTCCTCCAGCTTCACCTGAGACTTCAGCCCTCACTCATTCCGGGCTCATCAACCACACCTTTTGCTGCGAAGTCCTTTGCTGTGCCATAATTGTAGTAGTCTCAACCTCACCTCCTGTGACCACAGCTAGTTTCTTTGGGAGCACAGTATGTCTGTATCTTTATTTTTTTTTTTCTTTCTTTAAAGAAAAAATGCCTATTCTTTCCCCTGCTTCTTACTCTCCAAAACTGTATTCCTGGCCAGAGACAGTGTCAGATCTTCTGAGGTTTTTTTGGCTTGATTTGGGTTTCCATTTGGGGGGAAAACATTAGAAGTCACCTTTGCTTTCCTCCTATATCCTCAATTTTAGGGTATCAGCCTTTTCTAGCCAAGATGAAAGTGAGTGCTTGGGGATCCCCAAGGAATATGTTGTGGGAAGTGGTAAGCAGAGAGCCCCTCCTCTTCTCTGAGATATGGCCCAGGCCTGGTGGCGATAGCAGCCCTGCCCTCTCCTCCGATCCTCACCCTGGGCTCCCCTGTGTGAGCCAGATAAGAGGTTTATCAGCTGCAGGCAACAGAGGCAGAGAAGGAATGGGCTCCAGAGACACTGGACCTCTATCCTCTGCCCCCATAGGATCCCATACAGCCAAAGATCTTTCTTCTTCCAAGGTAATGTAACAACCACAGCAAAGACTTAGTAAGCACTTGTCAAGAACTGTGGTAGTATTTTATAAGCATTAGTTTTTGAGATATATTTTCACAAAGGTCCTGTACGGTCATTCAGAAATTGAGACCCAACCTAATAATTATAGGATGACGTCTGGAACGTGACTCTGCTCATCTCTGATGCTTTCTAGGTAACTTCCCATCCCACACCTCTGGCTCCATATTCCACACCTGTCATCCAGTGCTTTCTGTGGCATCTCAGTCCCTTTTCTCTTCTGAGTGATATCACATTAGGCCCTTGAAAATATCCAGCCTTCCAGCCGTTCTTCTTTTGATCTGGGCTCTAGCTGCAGCTCTGCCATGAACTAGTGGTGTGATGTTAGGCAAGCCATCTGACTGCTCTGGACCTGTTTCCTCATTTGTAAAACCAGGGACTGGGAAAATTTAACTTGGAGGTCCCTTTCTGGTTGGACAGCAAACTCTCACCTCTACCTTTATGTTCTCATAGTCAGCCCCTCTCCTCATCCCACCTCCCTATTCCCTGACACCCATCTCTCCCTGCATCTGTTCCTTTTGTCTTTGGCAAGACATTTCAAGTAGATTTGGCAGGGGTTTCCCTGGTCTTTCAGGGCCAGATACCATGCACAGCATGTGCACCCCACCTCCTACCCCATTGCCACCATATAAATAAAGGAAAGCAGGCTAGGAGAGAAGAAAACTTATAGAAGGATAAAGAATAGGACTGGGTGACCTCAAGTTGCATGACCTTAGGCCACCCACCGCAAGAATGACCCATAATAACTATTAAATATGGAATCTACTCTTGGATTTACCACAAAATTACTACAAAGTATCCTTCTGAAAGAGGATCTCCTTGAGCCCCTGCCTCCACCCTCTTGTTATATATCCATTCTCAAACCTGGGAGTTTGTGTAGGCACAGGGCCCTGGCCAGTAGGCAGAGTGGGTGGGTGTTTATGTCTCTCCAGGATGCCATTTCAACACCGGAAACCCACCCTCCCCACCCAGGTTCTGGCGGAAATTGCCTAAAGGCAAAGTGAATGGAGAAGGGGTTAAGGGGGCAGGGACTATGACTCTTGCTTCATAGTTCTTCACCCCCAACCCCCTTTGTCTCTCCTTCTGTCTTTCTGGGTCTGACTCTAAGGTATAATATACAAGTCCTGGCCCTAGAAGGCAGGAGATCAGGTTCTCTAGCCTTCAGGATGCACAACCTTGGGCAAGTTGCTTCAGTCTCTTCTATTAAATGCAGACAGGACTAAAACACCTCATTGCTGGGAGAGGAAATAGACTGCACCTAGCTCAGGGAGTCACAAACTTTATTGCGTACCACACTGACCTGGGGTACATGTAGAAACAGGTTCCTCAAAGTCATCCATACCTGCTGAATTGAATTATTAATGCAAGTATCCAAGAACCAGCATTTTGACAAGTGCCCTGGAAATTCTAACATAAGAAGCCAATTTCACTTCAGGAAACATGAACCAGCCCAACTGTATGGGCTTGCAAGGAAGAACTTGAAGTCAGAAAGGAGATCAGCAAATGTTCTGTAGTCTTGTAGCTTGGAACCCTTGACCCATGTGAAGCTGGGCTCTAGGCAGCCTCCCTCTCTAGGCCTAGACATCAGCCCTTTCTTATGAAGACATGGATCTCTCCCTTTCCCTGGGATAGGAAGATGAGAACATGGAAGCAGAGCAGGGGAAGGCAGGAGGCTAGACAGAGGGAATTCAGGAG
Source organism: Pedetes capensis (assembly GCA_007922755.1). Lineage (NCBI taxonomy): Eukaryota > Metazoa > Chordata > Mammalia > Rodentia > Pedetidae > Pedetes > Pedetes capensis. The sequence goes on from VMDO01002109.1 coordinate 71,516, forward strand.
AACTTTATGGTACAGTAGTGCATTTGTACCAGGCCACAAGGAGAATGGGAAGCCCGCTTCCCTAGACACCCAAGTATGGTGTGGGTCTGTACACCAGGCATAGGCCCCTTTGGATCTTGGGAGCCTGCTTTCCACAGGGCCAGTGAGCTAGCAATCAGTAGGCTAGATCAGCAAGAAGGATGTAATTAGAATTAGATCAACTAGAACCCCAGTGGGAGTGCAGAAACTGTGCAGAGACTGGGAAAGTGGGTTCCTTTTTCAAAAACAGCTCCCACTTTATAGCTTAGCATGCATCTGGAGGTCACACAATCATCTTACTCCATTAGCTTGGCTATTCCTTCTCTTATTCCTCAACACTGTGGATCAGGATCAGTTAGAACTACAGCCATCTCTAGGAACTAAAATACACCATCCTCCCTCTCATCCTGGTGGTCCTGCCCAGAAAGAGCTCTTTTTTATCTATTTTCTTTCTTTTTAAATTTTTTTTTCTTAATTTTTCTTTCTTTTTTTATTTTTTATTTTTGCATTGGGTGCTGGAGATTGAACCTAGGGCTCTGCACATGCTAGACAAACCCTCTACCACTGAGCTACATCCCTAGCACCCCCAAAGATCTTATCACAATCCCAAAGTACTCACAGAACAATCTATGGCTTTATGCATAGGGATACAGGATAATTTGGAGAGGGATTCTGGAAAGAGGAAGATATTTGGCCTCCATTGCTGTCTCAGGTCTCTTAACTTTCTTGACAAGAGGGGATGATAGACAGGGGCTTGCCTCAGGGTCCCTGTTTGGAGGCTTATTAGACTACCCCACCTCTCCAGGTGTCAATACAGATAGTGGCAGCATGGGGGAGGTTTCAGTAAAACTAAGGGTATGGGTTGAGGCAAGCTAGCTAGTTAGGAAGATTAAGAAGATCTCCCAAAGAGGTAGAGGCATACAGAGGTGACTTGAAGAAAATGAAAAGAGGAGAAAGAGAAAGATTTAAGCAGAGTGAACTTAGTTCCCTGGGAGCATACATGACTCGAATCATCTGTGGGAACAAAAGAGGGGAACAAGTTTCTACTATCTTGTCACTCTATGCCTAGAGCCCAAACTCCAGTTCTTTGGGACCAATGACTAGAGACTCCAGGCCCAGCAGGCCTGACACCTCCTCCTCCTCCACTGCATCCTGGCCTCCAGGCTCTCAAAGCAGCTAAGAGTTCCAGTTAAGGAGCTACACTGGGGATGGGATGCCTTCCTTTTCCTTCCAGGTCCAGGTGGCGTTCTACTGCGCCCCCTGGACCCAGAGAAGAGGAGAGGCAACAGGAGGCAACAGCCTAACACCCCCTAGCCAACCACCCCGTCTTGTTGTAACAATACTTCTCAGAAGTCCAGATATCTACTGTCTCCAACTCCTCAGCTTCCCCGAGTCTTCCCAGTGGGCTGGACAAGGGAGCAGAATGCAATGGGGGAAGGAGAAAGGATGGTTCCATACCCTGGGAGCCTCTTGACTTCTCAGGGGCAGTGGGCCAATGGAAGGATTCCTCTTGGTCACTCTGCGGCCCCTCAGGGGCCTCAGGAGATCATTGTGTGGTCCCCATCCACAGCCTCCCTTCCCAAGGATCCAGAACCCTCAGGAAGCCACCTAGATCTTCTCCCAGAAGTTTCCAAAGATGTCAAACTCTTAACCCGGGGGCGGTCTCTTAGAAACACACAAACTGAAAGTTGGTTGTTTCCTTCCTCCACCTCCCCAGCCTGCCCTGGGATCCCACTTGAACCACCCCTCCCCCAGCCCACCTTTCAGGCACCTGTGGCAGATTCCAAGCAGGCTGAGGAGAGAGATGAGGCTGTGGATGTTGTCTCTGGGAGGCTGGGTCAGAGCTGACACCTCCAGGGCTAGAAGCCCTGCTACCTCGGAGAGGCCGCGAGGGCCGAGCCCCGCCCCCAGGCCATGGCTGAGCGTTGGGTGTGGAGGCTCTGGCCCACAGAGCGCAGGGAGCCCAGAAGCTGGAGCACCGGACTTCTCTCTGCAGCCCTCGGCCCGGGTTCTCAGTCCTTCCTCTAGCCCTCCCCTTTCCCCGTGGCCCTCCTCTCCTCCTGCCCCTTCTGGCCAAGAGAGGAAACTTGAGCCCGGTGTGGTTTCTGCCCACACCCCGCCCCCGCCCTGCTCCCGGCCCGGCCCGCGGGGGCACCCAGGGCTCCCAGCCTCGCCCAGCCCTCCTTTTCAGACCAGGAGCCCAGCCAGGTCTGCGTTTCTCCCGCGCCTATGAAGAATTCCAACCCATTTGATGGCCCATTCAAAAGTGACCTCTCAACTTTATACAAGTTGTAGCCTCCTTCTCTCCGAGGGCTCTCTTAGGGACAGGGAAACTGAGTCATAGCAGGGTGGAGGGCAGCTGAAGGTAAGGATTAGGTGTCTAGCTTCCCAGGTGGTTGGGCATTTAGGGCACAGTCTTCATTTAAGGAAAGTCCAAGTTCTAAGGACCGGATAAGGGAGTAATATTGGAGAGGAGGGGCTGCGGCTGCTTTGACGTGTCCTTTCACCTGTAGCCTTTGCCCCTCCCCTCTCAGCCTCAGATGTCCTAGGACAAAGGCTTCTTTCTTGGCCAGATTTTTTTTTTTTTTTTTAATGTGTGAGGGAATTGCTGGAGGTGAGGGGGCTGCTTGTAGGAAATTATTCACCTACTTTAAAGGGGAACCTTGGTGCCCTCTATCCTCTTCCAGACAAGGAACCCCAACCATACAGCAGCCAGTTACCCTGGGCAGGCAAGGACACATGTGTAGAATATCAGGTTCATCCGCAGGTACCACAGCAGCTCTGCATCAGGACAATGCGTACTCCCAGAAGTCTCTCATTCATCCCTTTGACTCCAAGCCACAGGACCCAAGCCACAAGCCATACAGCTTTCTATCTAGAGAACAGGAGGAAAGAGACTTCATTCCTCTCAGTTTTTAGTAGCTTTCAGCTCCAAGAAAAGTCCTTCATATGCTGAATGCCACAGCACATGCCTTGGCACTTGAGCAACTTGAGAGGCTAAGGCAGGAGGATCATGCCAGATCGAGGCCAGAGGCAGCCTGCGCAGCTTAGACTTTGTCTCAAAGCCAAAATTACTAAAGGAGTCAGTGGGTTCAAGCCCCTAATACTGAAAAATAAAATAAAATAAAAAGTTCTTCATATGTCTAGCTTCAATCTTCACAACTACAAGTTCACACTTTTTCTCCATTTTTCTTCCAGTGATGTTCAAGTTAAACTGGAAACATTTAAAGACTGGGGAAGCAGACAGGTACTACCCCAAAGTAGGGCTGGCATTCAGCCAACACTTCTGATAGGATTGTGTTCACTGTTAAAATAGTTGTAAATACTGTGTCCCAGTTGATGAACAACAGCTCCTGGGAGCCCTCCAACTGTTCTGTGAGCTATATACAACCACCTTGGCCCAGTTCTTCCCTAAGATCCCCTACAACCCAGCAACCCAACTAAGCAAGCAAAAAGGCAGTTATATCACTAGGAGCTTCCTGTGCAACTTTGTGTATGCTGGGATTAATCAATGCCCATGCCAAACCCATGGTTGGATGCTTTGAATTCCATCCCTATCCCAGGAGACCATGACTGTATGTGCGTGATTTATGTAGGACAGAGGGCAATCCAATGACTTCACTGCATGTTATATGTGAGCTCAGGATCTCTTGATGGCTTGGGTCACATACATAGGTGTTCAGGTACAGCTCTCACACTTGCATGTTTATTTGGGACCTACAGAGGGAATGAGAGGTGGTGATTGTTAAGCTTGTGGCTGATTATATAATGACATCAGGTTACAGATAATACAGGAACATTTATTGAATGAGAACTACCAGCTCAGGACATAGGGTGTGTGGCATTGCAGATACAACTATAGATAACACAGTCTTATCATTCATTCTGTCAACAGATATTTATTCAGTGTCTACTATGTTTTACACTTCAGAAACTCAAAGACATGTAAGACAGTCCATGGCCTCACCTGCAGTATAGTGAGAGAATTACATTAATAAATATACATGTAAAGTGCTATAGAATGGAAGAGAAAATAAATTCTACCTGGTGAAATTCAGGGATGGCTTCACAGAGGAGGTGACTATTGAGATGGGCTATGGAGAAAGAGATAGGGAAAAGAGTATTCTGAGCAAAGGTATAAAAGCACAGAGGTATAAAACACAGAATGAGCTGATGTAGTGGCAAGTTCATAATCTCTGTATTCACAGAGCCAGCCTAGGCATGATTAGTCCCTGTCTCAACAACACCCCCAAAACAAACAAACTAACAAATCCACCATGTACTTTGTGTTTACTAGTGTAGGGTATGGGTATCTACTACAGAAGATAAGCCCTAGGGGTTGGGGGCTGAAGATGTAGCTCAGTGGTGGAGCATTTGCTTAGGTCCTCAGTTTGATCCCTAGCAGGGTAGGGGGCGATCAGCCTGGAAAATTTGATTTGGACTGGATTGTAAAACATCTTGAAAGTCAAGCTAGGGAGAATGCATTCTATCCTAGAAGCAATAGGGATTTGTAAAAATGGTTATAATTCTTTACCACTTCTTTGTAGGGACAGACATGATCATGCAGGGTGAGCTAAGTGAGCAGATAGGCTTCACTTAGGCAACTAGTCAGATGGAGGTGTTTTTCCCACCTCCCCCACTCTTGTACAAGAAGTCTGTCCTATGTTTTCCCAGCTCCTAGAACACCCTTCCCACCCCCTTACACCTTGATCCTCTCAGATTTCTAAAGTCCAGAGTCAGGCCCCTCTACCTTAAGTCCAGGCCCCTCTACCTTAAGTCTCCTTTGCTTGATTTACAATCTGCATGGCATTAGATAAGAACCAACTTGAATAGACTAGATAGTGCCTATGGCTTGGCCAGACAGTGATGCCTAAGATTTTCCTATTCCCCAAATTCTCCCACTTCAATAAAGGTAGCAGAGACAGAAGACAGAAAAACGTGGCCACCTAGCTTTAGTATCTTATCATTCTCCACTTCTGCTGCTCACCCACCCCGTAAGAGGTTAACTTGTCATCCCTGGTCAACCCACCCCCACCCTTACCGCCACTAGTGGGTGCACACCACCATCAGCATCAGGTCAAGCCACAAGCAATGTTGCCAAACACCCCACTGAGTTATGCAATGGGCTTCCCGAGAAGGGCGGGGTTGGTAGAGGTGGAACCAGGGGAGGGCCACAGGTCCCACAGGGAACTGGCTGCCTTGTCTGCTAGCCTACTGGTCTGACCGCAGTGGCCCCAGAGGGCGGGGACAGAACTGGCCCTTTATCAGTGCCCCACAGCGTTGCACCCACCACCCCCTGGCTTCCTCTCTCAACAGACGGAAAGGGGAGGCAGCCACAGGAGGCAAGGGGAGGGCTGGGCGTTATCCTAAGCAGCAGAGCCCTGTGGGCAGTTACCCCGGATGGGGGAGGTGGTGGAGGCCTGGGACCAGGGAATAGTGAGTCCCCTCTTACTAAAATAACGGGATTTGTTATAAACTGAGGTGAAGCCACGTCTCCAGGTCCATCCACCCATTTTTCTTTGTGTTCTAGTTTGGGTAAGGATAGGACTTTTTGTAAAGTCTTGGAGGAGGTTGCTCTTCCCAGATGAGAATTCTTAGAGCATTGACTCAGGAGGTGAGAGGACACTGGACTCCATTCCGAGGCCAAAAGAGCCTGGGGCTCTTAAGGGAGTTGGGTGGGACTACAGTTCCTAGTCTCTGGAATCAAAGCGTTATTCCCTGCAAGCAGAGCCTAGAGTCCAAAATATCCCAGAGAGAAATATCCCCTGGAGCTTCATTCAAAATCTAGAAGTAGGCTTCATGGTGTACAGTAGAATGAGAACCACATCTTGAGTCTTTTTTCTCCTGGGATCTTGAATCTTAAGACCTTTGCTTGAGGGCTAGGGATATAGCTCAGTATCTGAACATTTGCTTAGCATGTACAAGGTGCTGGATTCCATCTCCAGCACTGGGGAAAAAAAAAAAAATTACAGGCATGGTAGCACATGCCTGTAATCCCAGCATTCGGGAGGCTGAGGCAGGAGGACTGAGAATTCAAGACCAGCATAGGCTCCATAATGAGTTCCAGGCCAACCTGGCTACAGAGTGAGGCCCTGTCTCAAACAAATAAAGGGGAAAAAGACCTGAACTTTAGTCCTGGCATTTACTGGCTATGTGGCAGTGGCCAACCCAATCTTTCTGAGCCTTGTTTCCTCATCTGAAAAATAGAGATGATGATGATGATGATACCTACTTAGTGGAAGCATTGGAAAAGTAAATGGGGTGAGTATTGAAGTGAATGTAGGGTCGATGGAATAGTTCAGTCAGCAGTAGAGCTCTTACCTAGCATGTGTGAGGCCATGAATTTGATCTCTAGTACCATATAAAATAAAATAAAATAATAACAAAAAATGAACCTGTTACTATTAGGAGATGCATGTTTAGATCCCTGGAAATGAGTCGTCTGGGGTTTGAGCAATTTATAACATCCTACCTGGAGGCCAGTCTCTAGAAGAGAGATGCTTGGGACAGGACTGATTCTAGGAGGCAACCTGATTCTGGGAGGGAATGAACTAGGATGCAGTGTAGGTAGCTAGAGTTCTAGGAACTGGCCCTTAGGCTATAGCTCTCCCATCCCAGCCCTGTGGGGCAGGGTTAGTGCTAGCCACACAGTGGGCATGGTGCCAATCGTAAGAGCTTCAGTCACGTTCCAGGAACCCCAGAACTCTTACCCCTGCCCCTGTTGCAATCCTCTAAAGAAGGTGAAACTGCCTAGGAAGTCCCACCCTCAGGGAATGGAAGGCCCATGTCTGGCTAAAAACCCCTTTTCGCAGGCATCCTGCTTAGCCTGCCTCCCATCTGAGCTCCTGAGCACCCTCCTCAGCCTTTCTACCAGTCTAAATAGAAGAATCATCTGGGTTTGAGTCTCAGCTTAACACCTAGCATTGTGAACTTGGGCAAATTATTTAACCTCCTCAAGTCTCAATTTCCCCTTCGTAAATGGAGAGAACAGTTTCTGTCACAGGATGTATGGGCTCAGATGAGGCAATATACATGCAGTGTTTATTACTGGAAGTCCATTAATGTTGCTTCCCTTCTGATCTACTCTCCAAGGCACAGTTTGATGCAAGCTCTACTTCCACAATACATTTTCTGGCTACTTGAGCTTTTACACACATTCCTTTTCTCTAACTCTTTTTTCAATTGACCTCACTTCTAGATTTTCTACTAGAACCATATGATTTTACATTTCATTATATCATCCTATAGCAATGATGATAGTATAAAAATGATAGTATAAAAAAAATAATATAGTTGGGCGCGGTGGCACGTGCCTATAATCCCAGCGGCTCGGGAGGCGGAGGCAGGAGGATCGCAAGTTCGAGACCAAAGGCAGTCTGCATAATTTAGCGAGACCCTGTCTCAAAAAGTAAAAAAATGGGCTGAGAGTGCAATTCAGTGGTACAGTACTTGCAGAGTATGCAAGTGCGAGGCCTTGGGTTCAAACCCCAGTACCACGCACACACACACACACACACACACACACACACACACACACACACTTATAAAAATTAAAATGGTTAAAATCATGAGTTTCAGAATAAAAAATGATTGTGCTTACACCTTGGCTATGACATTTACTTTGAGAACTCAGGCAAATTCTTTAATCTATCTGAATTGGTTTTTAACCTATCTGTAACTTGGGGATAATAACAATACTTGTGATTGAAAAAAGTAAACAAGTTTAAAAATGGGTATGTATGTTAAATTCAGTAATTCTTTTTTTTTTCATGGTACTGGGGGATTGAGCCCACATTCTGCACATGCTAGGCAAGTACTCTATCACTGAGCTCTACCCCCAGCCCTTTTTCATTTTTATTTATTTTTTTATTTTGACACAGGGACTCATTAAGTTTTGCAGGCTGCCTCTGGCCTCAAACTCTCAATCCTCCTGCCTCCGCCTCCTGAGAAGCTGGGATTATAGATGTGCACCATGGTGCCTGGCTCAAATTCAGTAGTGCGATACCTGGAATATAGTAAGCATTATTAAATAAATATTGTTGTTGTTGTTGTTAGGTGCCATCGAGTCGGTATCCGACTCATAGCGATCCTCATAGGATTTTCAATGGCTGACTGTTTCAAAATTAAATTAAATTATTATTAACTAATAGATAAACTTGGAGCTAGGGTTTAGCTCAGTTGGTAGACTGCAGCCCTGCTCATTTTGAGGCTCTGGGTTCTATCCCCAGCAGTGCAAAAATGGAAGAAGAACCTGGTAGCTCACTCCCAAATCAATCCCAAAACAATCAGCCACTAAAAATTTTATGAATAGCAGAGAAGAACTGACATAGTGCCAGACATGGCACAGTATGGGCAAGTGTTTTGCTCTTTTGTACATAGGGTCATGGCACCCAACAACTATATCGATAAATAGATAGACTTATTGGGATGGGTTTAGTTTATGTTTTTTTGTTTTGTTTTGTTTTGCTTGTAACAAGGTCTTGGAATATAGCCCAGGCTGGTCTCGAACTTTTGATCCTCCTTCCTGAGCCTCCCAAGTGCTAGGATTACATGATTGTGCCACCAGGCCTGGCTCTAGAATATGAATTTTCTAGGGAGAAAAATGGAGGTCAGCATTCCAGGAAGAAGAAACAATATATGTAAATGTACTGTTGTGGGGGATAAAGATTTGATCAATTACAGTGTATGATAACTCTAGCTTTATAAAAGGAGATATGAGTGGAGAGGGAGTTTCCAGAGTCTCCTGGGATAGTAGGATAGGTCATGGTGTCCAGGGTTCAGGGACCACTTCCTGGCAGGAGTCTAGTTGCTTCTCAAAGTTCTCAGACAGCCCTCTCCCTTAAAGTACCCTGGGGCAGGTTGAGCTGACCTACTCTGGGAGAACTTGGAGAACTTTATGGAGGAATTCCCAGTCTCTTGAGTGACCATCTTGGCCAAGACTAACAAGAAGGGGGAGTCCTGAGGTTGTCTTTTTTTCTTTCCTTTTTTTTTTTTTTTTTTTTTTGAGACAGGGTCTCTGTAGCCCAGGCTGGCTTGGAACTCCCCATCCTCCTGCCCTGGAGTGCTGGGACTACATGTATGCACCACCATGTCTATCTGAGGGGTGAGAGAATGGTTTAACTGTGGTGGGCCCAGGCCACTGTGATACCCCAGATCTCACATGTAGCACCTGGAGACGCAGGATAAGAGGTCACCTAACTTGCTTCAGTGTCTCTAGGCCCTTCTCAAATTCTCATGTTTTTAGAGTTCTTCCTGAAAAGGCTGTCTGCAAACCAGGGCCTCACACTCTCCCTGTTGGCAGCTCTTTGTGGTTACAGCTGAAACCAAGCCCATAACCTGATTGTCACTGTGCCTGCCATGTTCTGCCAGAAAATGGGATACCCACAAGAAGGGAGGTGTAGAGTGCCTAACTTCATCACTCAACAGTTTTCTTTTTTCAGAATGAAGATATAGAAAAGTAGAGAAAGAGACCCACATGAACGATAAGTAGAGAGCCATAAGCTCAGTTGCCCAAACAGAACATGAGAGGCATGTTTAATTGTTTCTTTCTCTCTGGTGGGAGAAGAGAAAAAAATAAGGGAAAAACCAATGGTTGGAAAACAAAAGAAAAAACTGTATGGCATACGCCCATAATCCCAGTGATGTGGAGGCTGAGGCAGAAGGATCACAAATTCAAGGCCAGAGGCAGCCTGTGTAATTTATCGAGATCTTGTCTCAAAACAAAAAATAGAAAAGGGGCTGGAAATGCAGCTCAGTGGTGGAGCACTTGCCTAAACATGTGCAAGGCCCTGAGTTCAATGCCTCAGTACAGAAAGAAAGAAAGACAGATAGAAAGAAATACAGAAAGAAAGAAGTGGAAGAACACAATCCAGAGAAAAGCCTCTGAAATATTCAAGTATTTCACCCTCTGATTATCATTTTCTGTTTTCCCTTCTTCTCCTCTATTTCCCCTTGTACTCTAATACCCTCCTTCTACCCCAGTAATGCTCTTCCCACAAGGATCTCTAAACCATTGGTACTATCTTTTTATTTTATTCTATGTGTTTGTTTGTTTATTTGTTTATTCATTTTGCAGTGCTGGGGAGCCAACTCAGGGCCTTACATATGTCAGGCAAGCACTCTACCACTCTCAGCCCCTACTTTAGTTTTTATTTTTTACTTCATTTATTTGTTTATTTATTATTGTTTTTGGTTTTTTTGAGACAGAGTCTTACTGTGTAGCCCAGGCTGGCCTAGAACTTGCTATGTAGACCCAGCTGGGATTAAAGGTGTGCCTCATCATGCTCTGCCCTATTTTAGTTTTTAAATAATCCATCCATTTTCCTTCATATGCAGAACTATAAACTTGTAGACACTGTTAACTTTCTTGTTCCTCTCCCCCTTCATCAAACTTTCCTGGAAAAAAACAATTCTAGTTAAATCCAGCAATTCAGCTTTTCCACATCTATACCTGGGAAGCTAAATATTGATGGAGAAAATCTCAGAATTCTGCTAATGTCACTTTAAATTTATGTCCCAAAATTCAACACTCCCAATTAATTCTTTATTTCCCTGGTAAGTTCTCTTTTCTACCCTGAACAGTGACTGTTTCACACCTTCTCTCTTATAAAATCTCCATCCCCGCCTCCACTTCCCTCTTAACACATGACCTTGGTCACATTTCATTGATAAAATAGATGCAATTAGATGAGATTGTCCTATTTTTCCAATCCCAAATCTGATAGTATACTTGCACCTGTACTCACATACTCGGTCTTCTACTTTATTAAGATGAAGAAGTATCTCTGCTCCCAAAGCTGTCCCCTTTAATTCTGTGAATGGATGAAAAAACTAGATTCATCTGAGTGCATAGCTAGCTTTCAGTTCTGTCCCATAGCAATGCTGCGTCCTATACAAGGGATGTGTGATACAGCCCTGAAGAAAGGTAACAAAGTGACCCATAGGTTGGACTGGATCTCAGGGAGCAGTCTAAAGAGTTCATCTAAAAGGCTGGGGGTATAACTCAGTGGCTGAGAGTTTGGTTACCATGGGCAGACCCTGAGTTCAATAGCTAGAATCCCTCCCCACAAAAAAAATGTTATCTTGATAGCACTTCTAACCCATTCCTTTGGATGAAAACAGCAGCTGTATAACCTCAGGAATCTTCCTTTTTATGGTCTTGAATTTCACCATACCCCTCTGTTGCGGAGATACTTTCTGCACCTTAGAGACAAAAACAACTATTGTTAGGTCAGAAAGATGCTACCCATAGCTAGATGCCATGGCACACACCTGTAATCCCAGTGACTCAGGAGGCTGAGGCAAGAGGGTCACAAGTTCAAGACCAGAGGCAGCCTGTGCAATTTAGTGAGACCCTGTCTCAAAAAAAAAAAGGGGGGGGGGGGCTAGAGGTGCAGCTCAGTGATAGAATACTTGCCTAACATGTGTGAGGCCTTGGGTTCAACCCTGTAGTATTGAGAAAGAAGAAAGAAAGGAAGGAAAGGAAAGAGAAAAAAAGAAAAGAAAAGAAAAGAGGGGAGAAAGAAAGATGCAACCCTTCCTCTATTGTCTAAGACCAACTTCACTGCCAGGGATGCCCGTCTGAGAACTCAAGGCCTCTCCAGTCATCTTGTGGAGGGGATGTGCCACATTGCCAGGTGAACAGAGCTGTGCACACTGCTGTATGTGATGATCACTGTACTGTTTCCTGATTTGCATTGGCTGCAGTAGATCAATCTGTGATGGCTATAGCGAGAGGCAGAGCAAGGCTTGGGTGGAGTTAGAGTTAGGAGAGTCTAATCTAAGTGCAAGGCTGGCCCTAGGCAATTTGAATTACTTTTTGAGTCTCCAGTTCCAGTCTAGAATGGAAAAACAAAACAAAACAAAACTCCTCTTACTGTCTCTCTGAGCACATGAAATAAGCCTTCTTCTACCCCTGGGTTGATGTTAGTGACAAGAGATAGAAACATAGGTGACTTCTGCAAGAAGACCCAGGCTTTGATTTGAATGCTCAGAGGTTCAATTTTGATTAATTAACTCATCTTAGAAGAACTTGCTTATGCTGACCACAGTTAAAAGAGCATAATATATAAGCCATATGGTTGATTTAATGCCTGCAGCCATAGCCCTGTGGCATCTGATCCCGTCAGATCTCGGAAGCTAAGCAGGGTCGCACCAGGTTAGTACCTGGATGGGAGACCGCCTGGGAACACCAGAAGCTGTAGGCTTGGGAGAAGGACCTGGCAACCCCCTCCCAAAAATCAATCTGCCAATGAAAACCCTATGAACAGCAGAGAAGCACTGACAATAGTGTTTCCCCTGTTGTACAGAGGGTCGCTATGAGTTCGACTCGACGGCATCTAACAACAACAACAACAACATGGTTGATTTACGTATTTCTACATAAAACCCACAATGGCCTAGATAATTCTATTGGCTAATCAAAATGGTTGAATACTTTAGAAGGTAAATGTGATAATTAGGTTGCTTAGTGAACAAGTGGAATTAGATAATTTTCATGTCTAATGAACTACATCCATCACCTTTATAAAAGATATGATGTTTGTTCATGTTGTCTAAACAGGGAATCTTCTTTCCTAAACATCACTGGAGAAATACTGACAATTTATTGTGTGTACACACATGGGGTGTATTCTTTGAAGACTAGTCTTCCTCCTATGAAGACAACATACAATTCAATTGATTGGGTTTCAGCTCTAGCCAAGTTAATATAATTCATTCTGTGTATGTCCCCTTCAGCCATGTTATTTTAATTGAATGGTTTAGAGTTTGATTGTGTTAGTGCCCAAGCCATTTTACTTTAAGTGATTAGGTTGCTAGAGCTTTACATATGTTGATAGACTTATGCTTTCCTGAAACTACATCAGATCACTTGCCACTTCTACAAATGGCTGATGTAATCCATTACACTTGAACTTTTCCTGTGGTACACAATCTTTTGGGGAGCATTTTCTAACACTACTTTTTCTGTTCACCTTAAACTAAAGAACTGCGATGGCTTCCTAGTTGATCTTTCTCCTTTCTGAATCTCTTCCAAACCTTTCTTCACACATAGCTGTCAGATTAATCACATTACAATTGCTTCCATGTAATCCCAGCTGCTCAGGAGGCTGAGGCAGGAGGATCACAAGTTGGAGGCAAGCCTGGACAATTGTCATCCCCCCCTCAAAAATAAAGAGGCTTCCAGCTGGTTGTGGTGGCACAGGCCTGTAATCCCAGCGGCTTGGGAGGTGGACCAAGGAGGATTGCAAGTTCGAGACCAGAACCAGAGGAAGTCTGCGTAACTTAGTGAGACCCTGTCTCAAAAAGTAAAGTAAAAAAAAAAAAAAAGGGCTGGGGGCGCAGCTCAGTGGTCCAGCACTTGCATAGCATGCAAGCGCGAGGCCCTGGGTTCAACCCCTAGTACCGCCAAAAAAAAAAAAAAAAAAAAAAAAAAAAAGACTTCCATACAACCTATAGAATAGGAGGAAATATTTGCAATTCATATATCCCATAAGGGTCTAGTATCCAGAATACATAAAAAGGAAACCACTTATAACTCATCAACAAAAAGACAACCCAATCTAAAAATGGATCAAGGACTTAAATAGACATTTCTCCCAAGAAGATATGCAAACGGACAAGTACATGAAAAGATGCTAAAATCATTAGTCATCTGCGACAAGCAAATTAAAAACCACAATGAGACACCATTTCATATCCATTAGGATGGTTGTAAACAAAACAAAACAAAAACAAAAAACTCAGAAAAAACTGGGTGTGGTGGTGCACACTTGCAATCTCAGTACTCAGAGGCTGAGTAAAGAAGATCTCAAGTTTGAGGACAGAGGTAGCCTGTGCAAATTTTGAGACCCTATCTCAAAATAAAAAAATTAAAATTTAAATTTAAAAAGGGTATGGGTGTGCAGCTTGTGGGAGAGCACTTGCCTTGCCTGGGTTCAATGCCCCACTTCCAGTACTGCAAACAAACAAATAAAATAAAAACTTCAGAAAATAATAGGTCTTGGTGAGGATGTGGAGGAATAAGAACCCTTATACATTGCTAGTAGGAATGTAAAATGGTTGGAATAGTAGGAATGGTTGAGCTGGGTGTGGTGGCACACTCCTGTATTCCCAGCACTCAGGAGGCTGAGGCAGGAGGATCAAAGTGAGTTAGAGGCCAGCCTGGTCTACATAGTGAGTTCCAGGCCAACCTGGGTAAAATGGTTCAACCACTGTGGAAATAGTTAGATGAATCTCCAAAGTTGTACATAGGAATACTACTCCTAGTTATATACCTGAAAGAATTGAAAATAAGTACTCAAACACATTTTTGTTTTTATTTTTTGCAGTTTTGGGGACCAAACACAGGTCCTCATGCATTCCAGGCAAGCATTCTACCACTGAGCTACATTCCCAGTCCACAAACCAATATTTGCAACATGAATGTTCACAGTACTGCTATTCACAGAGTCAAGAGGTGGAAATAACCCAAATGTTCATCAACTAATGGATGGATAAACAAAACAGGGTATATCCAGCAACAGACTATTATTCAGCCATGAAAAGAAACAAAGTACTCATACATGGTGAAAAATGGATGAACTAGAAAACATGCTAAGTGAAAGAAGCCAAACACAAAAGGTCACACATTGTTCGATTCCATATATTTGAAATATTCACAGGGACAGAAAATACATTGATGGGCGTCAGACTTGGATGCAGGAGGAAACAGGAAGTGATTTCTTCAAGGGTACCAGGTTTTCTTTGGGAGTGATGAAATTGTTTTGGAACTAGACAGAGGTAGTGGTTGTAGAACATTATGAATGTACATAACACTACTGAATTATACACTTTAAAATAGTTAATTTTTATGTGCATTTCATTCTCAATTTACAAAAACTATTTCCATAATTTCATGCCTCTTCTCAAAAGTGTTCAGTGGAGGCCCAGTGTGGTGGCATACACCTGCACTCTCTGAGGCCCTTTGTTTGATTCCCCAGCACCACAAAAATGGCAGAAGGACACGACAATATGCTTCCGAAGCAATCCCCAAAATAATCAGCCATTGAAAACCCTATGAGAAGCCGGGTGCTGTGGTGCAAGCCTGTTATTCCAGTGACTTGGGCAGCAGAGGCAGGAGGATAGAAAGTTTGAGGCCAGAGGCAGCCTGCATAACTTAGTAGGACCCTGTCTCAAGATAAAAACTTGAGGAGCTGGGGATGAAGCTTAGTGGTAGAGCATTTTCATAGTATGCCCAAGGCCCTTGATTCAACCTCAGCACCACACACATACACAAAAAGTGTTTAATGGTGTTCAGTCATTTGTAAGAAATGACAATAGTGGAACATTTAACAATTCACATATATTTTCGCATTACCTCATTTAATCCTCACTTTATCCCCATTCTGATAATGACTTTTGTGTGTGTGTGCATGTGTGATGGGGATTCAACCCAGGACTTTGTGCATGCTGGCACTCTACTGCTTGCACTACACCCACAGATCTTGACTTCTTTATGTATATATGTTGTTGTTAGGTGCCATCGAGTTGGTATCAGACTCATAGCGACCCTCATAGGGTTTTCAATGGCTGATTCTTTCGGGATTGCCTTGGGAGTGGATTGCCAGGCCCCTCTCCCATTTTTGCAGTGCTGGGAATTGAACTCAGGATCTCAGAGACTGCAGCACAGTGCTCTACCAAATGAGCTAAATCCCAGCCCATAAACACATGTCTTGTTGTAATAAAGTCAAATATCAACATGTATATGTATATAGAGAGTACAGATATGGTTTATTAAAGACAATACACCTTTAAGGAATAATTACTGGGAAAACTGAGGCACCCAGAGAAGTTTAGGTAATCTGCAAAGGAAATTGGAGGAACCTGCATTCCCAGGGTGAATGGGCATGAGGAGGTCTCTATTCCCCAGGGGAGGTTTCTAGTCCCCAGAGAACAAGAGAATTAGCAGGCTTTTAGAAGGAAAAGTGCCTGAGATAGACAGGGAAAATGGTGGGCCCAGGAGAAAGGAGAGAGGTACATGTGGTTGCTAAAGAGCAGAGGGACAGTAGAGGAGAGGAACAGAGACAATGAGTGGGAGGAGAGAGGAGAGAGGAGAGGAGGGGAGGAGGGAGAGGGGGAGGGAGAGAAGGGGGAGGGAGAGAGAGACAACTTATTATTTTACAAAATTTTAAACTATAAACACAAGTCGTTGTTATTAGGTGCCATCAAGTCGGGTCCAATTCATAGTGATCCTACGTACAACAGAACAAAACACTCCCCGACACTGTGCCACGCCTGGCAATATGTCAGTGTTTCTCTGCTGTGCATAGGGTTTTCAATGGCTGATTCTTTCGGGATTGTTTTGAGAGTGGGCTGCCAGGTCCTTCTCCCATTTTCTGAGTGAGGTGCTGAGGATTGAACCCGGGCCTCAGAGAGTGCAGAGCAGCACTCTACACAACTGAGCTGGACCCCAGCCCATAAACACGTCTTGTAATAAAGTCAAATATCAACATGTACAGATTAAAACTGACTGCACCCATACCACCTAGTGTCAAATCTCTTCAGGTCTTGTAAACTAAGCAGTATTGGGTCTGGTTAATCCTTGGATAGGAGACCCTGGGAATACCAGCTGCTGTAGGCTTGGGAGAAGGACCCAGCAACCCACTCTCAAAAAACAATCAGACATTGAAAACCCTATGGATAGTAGAGAAGCACTGATGATAGCACTGGGCATGGCACAGTGTTCAGGTAGTATTTCATCTGTTGTATTTAGGGTCACTATGAGTTGGTGGTAACTCAGTGGCACCTAACAACAATAATCTCCCAAATAGCTTACTTATTTCTTTGGTTTCTTGTTTGCTCCTTCCCATCAACTAGAATGCAAGTTACACAAAGGCAGGGTCTTGTCTGTTTTATTCACTGCTTTATTTCCAGTTGCACTCAATAAACATTTGTTGAATGGATGAATAGAACAGAAACATTTGCAAACATAATTTAACATGATTATAATCTTACTTTTTTTGGGTGTGGGGAGTACAATGGATCACACCCAGGGCCTCATTCATGCTAGGCAAGGGCTCTTCCAACTGAGTTACATCTTCAGTCCCTAGTCTTATGTTTATGTAATGGGAGGGGGGGGGCGTGGAATATACCATACAAATTACCCTGCAACTTGCTTTTTTTTTTCAGTACTGCTTGGCTGAACCCAGGTACCTGTGCATGCTAATTATTTGCTCTACCATTAGCACTCCCTCAGCATTCTTTTCTGTTTTGAGACTGGGTCTCTCTAACTTGAGTTGGCTGCTTCTGCCCTCAAACCTGCAATTCTCCAGCCTCAGCCTCCCAAATCGCTGGAATGATGAGTGTGTGCCAAATGGCTGGGTTGGATTTTTTTAATTTTAATTTTAATTTTGAGACAGGGTCTTTCTATGTAGGCCAGGCTGGCTTCAAACTTGAGATCCTCCTGCTTCAGCCTCCTGAGTGCTCAGATTATAGGTGTATGCAACCATACCCAGCTGATTTTGTCTTTTAAAACTTAACTTCAGATGGGGTGCCATGGCACATGCCTGTAATCCCAGAGATCTGGGAGGCTGAGGAAGGAGGATTGCAAGTTTGAGGCCACAGGCAGCCTGCATAAATCAGGGTGATCTTGTCTCAAGATAAAAAATTATAAAGGGGGCTGGGAATGCAGCTCAGTGGTAGAGCACTTGCAAACTATGCACAAAGCCCTGGGTTCAGCTCCCCAGTACTGCAAAAGAAAAGAGAATAAAAGAAAAAAGAAACAAAACCCATAACTTCAGGGGCTGGATTTGGTCCCTAGAACTGCAAAACAAAACAACAAAAAGCCCAAACTTCAGATATACATACATACATATATATATATATATATATATATATATATATATATGCATACACACAGACATATACACACATACATACATATATATTATATATAATATATATATATATGTGTATATATACACACACACACATATATGTCTATATATTACAGCTGACACCTCTTTTTCCAGAGGTGTCAGCTGTAATCCATTCAGAGAGGGAGAGTACAGGGACTTGCCAGAGGTCTCCCACTGCTTAAAGCAAAATCACAACAAGAACTAATGTTTGTATTCCAATCAATAGTTTCCCCTTGCCCCTCAGCACAATTACCCAATAGGCTGGAGATATATGTGTGTGTGTGCATGTGTGCGTGTGTGTGTATACATATACATATATATATACATATATATATATATATATATGTATATATATATATATATATATATATATATGGCTGGGGTTAAGCTCAGTTGGTAGAGTGCTGCTCTGCACTCTCTGAGGACCCGGTTCAATCCCCTGCATTGCAGAAACGGGAGAAGGACAAAGGTCGTGGCAATCCACTCTTGAAGCAAGCCTGAAACAATTAGCCATTGAAGGTCGCTGAGTAGGACCCAACTCGACAGTACCTAAGAACAACTATAGATAGATAGATAAATAGATAGATGATTATAGATATATAGATATAGATATAGATAGACAAATAAGAGAGGGAAATATTTTCCATTTCATTGGTTCTTAAAGGTTGAGAAACAGTTTTCCAGAAGGATAAAAGGAAGCAAAAGGAGCAGCATGGCAGGACGTGGTGGGAGCACTCCTGTAATTCCAGCACCAGAGAAGCTGAGGCAGGAGTTTGAGGTTAGTCTGGACTACCATAGTGAGACCTTGTCTCAAAAAACCAAAACCAAATAAACTAAAACAACAAAAAAGGAGCATTGATCATACAACTTTAAAGCTGTGTAATGGTGTTAGATGCCATTAAGTTGGGTCTGACACATAGTGACCCTCATAGGATTTCCTCTTTTTTTTTTTTTTTGGCAGTGCTTGGGGTTGAACCCAGGGCCTCGTGCTTGCATGCTTTGCAAGTCCTGTACCACAGAGCTGCACCTCCAGCCCATTTTTTTGCTTTTTGAGACAGGGTCTCGCTAACTTAGACTGCCTCTGGTCTCAGACTTGCCATCCTCCTGCCTCTGCCTCCCAAGTCCCTGGGATTACAGGCTTGTGCCATGGCACCTGGCTCCTCATAGGGTTTTCAATGGCTGATTTTGGGGATTGCTTCGGAAGCATATTGCCACGTCCTTCTGCAATTTTTGTGGCACTGGGAAATCAAAAAAAGGGCCTCAGAAAGTATGGACTTCACTCTACCAACTGAGCTACATCCCAGCCCTTAAAGCTAGGTAGGGCTAGAAAGCTCTGGTCTGAGCTTCCTTTTTCCAGAGGTATCAGCTGTAATCCATTCAGAGAGAGAGGGTACAGGGACTTGCCAGAGGTCTCCCACTGCTTAAGGCAAAATCACAACAAGAACTAGTGTTTGTATTCCAATCAATGGTTTCCCCTTGTCCCTCAGCACAATTACCCAACAGGCTGGAGAGCTAAGAATCAGCCACTTTCTGGAACAATGTCTGGCTGTAAAAATTTGTCAGTTACTCCACAAAAAAAGAGCCAACCGGCACAGGGCACGGTGGCACATGCCTGTAATCCCAGCAGCTCAGAAGATTGAGGCAAGAGGATCACAAGTTCGAGACCAGAGGCAGTCTGAATAATTTAGTGAGACCCTGTCTCAAAAAAGTAAAAAAAAAAAATGGTCTGGGGTCCAGCTCAGTGGTCCAGCACTTGCAAAGCATACAAGCGTGAGGCCCTGGGTTCAACCCCTTTCTTTTCTTTTCTTTTCCTTTCTTTCTTTCCTTCCCTTCCCTTCCCTTTCCTTCCTTCCTTCTTTCCTTCCTTCCTTCCAACATGCTCTTGCTGTGCAGTCTAGGCTGGCCTAGACCTTGTGATCCTCCAGCCTCCACCTCTGGAATGCTAGGTGTATAGGCCTGTGCCACTGGGCCTACTCCTTTTTCTTTCTTTCTTTCTTTCTTTCTTTCTTTTTTTTTTTTA
Source organism: Pedetes capensis (assembly GCA_007922755.1). Lineage (NCBI taxonomy): Eukaryota > Metazoa > Chordata > Mammalia > Rodentia > Pedetidae > Pedetes > Pedetes capensis. Next base: position 91,451 of record VMDO01002109.1, read on the forward strand.
AGAGACAAGGTCTTGCTATTCTGGGTTCATGTGATCTACCTGCTTCAGCCTCCCAAGAAGCTGGGCCTACCAAGAGTTGGAGGCCAGCCTGGGCAATATAGGACGTCTCTGTTTCTTAAAAAACAAAACAATACAATGCTGTATTACTCTGAAGCCCACCAACATTTACCAATAAAGGAGGGGAAAAAAGCAAACCAATAACAAATGTATAACAAATATATTAAATAATGTATTCAATGACTTAACATTGTGTCTTGTTGTTGTTGTTGTTAGGTACCGTGGAGTCGGTATCCGACTCATAGCGACCCTCTGTACAACAGGGGAAACACTATTGTCAGTGCTTCTCTGCTGTTCATAGGGTTTTCAATGGCAGGTTGATTTTAGCCCTGTGGCATCTGATCCTGTCAGACCTTGGAAGCTAAGCAGGGTCGGGCCTGGTTAGTACCTGGATGGGAGACCGCCTGGGAACACCAGAAGCTGTAGGCTTGGGATAAGGACCTGGCAACCCCCTCCCAAAAATCAACCAACAACAACATTGTGTCTGGCACATAATAAATATGCAGTACATGTTAGTATTATCACTAGACTAACTATCAGGCCAAGGACGATCCCACTTACTGATACCAGACACAGCCCTAAATGTTTGGGTAAGTCTCCATCAGGAAAAAGGTCAAAACTTCGTCTCTTCTAGTTTTGTGGCTTGTCACCTAAGACTTCACCAGAAAAAAATTATTACCTTTCTTCTTAGCATATATTAGCTCTGGAGTTTGTTTTGTATTGTCTTATACTTTTCTCTGTCTCTACTGTGAAATCTTTAGAAAACTTCTAAGTAAGTTTGAACTATTTTCTTCGAGAATTCTTAAAGACATAATTGTCGGAGATGGGAAAAAAAAAAAACAACTTAGGGTTTATTAAGGCAATAGGTGTCACTAATCCAAGAGGGAACAGGGACCAGGGAACTGAGGCGTGGAGAAAAACCAAATTTTATCAAAACCTTTCCCTGTTGTAAAATCTCAGTATTCAACAAACTTCTGTTTCTCATTTTGCAACAGCTTTTCTCTACTGGAAAACCACACATCCTACTTTCTATATCCTCAGAATATACTTTTTGTGATCCCTTCATCCCTTCTCCTCTTCTACTCTTGCCTCCCTGGTCTCCAAAACTCTGTAACATTCTATTTCACATTGAGGCAAAGAAAATCTGCTTTTAAAAATTTACTGGCCTCTTGTCCATCCCTGGGCCCAACAAAGCTTGGGGAGGTTGTTACTGCGGCAATTAACTCCCCCAGAAACCTTGGTTTATCTAGTTAACGAGTTGGGCATCTCTTGGCTCTAGCTATGTGGTCGTGCAGACTTTCTGTAGGAGGCTGAAGTGACCTGACAAGACTCTACGGGCAGAGCTAGCTCTGTTCGTCACAGCAACTGAGGAGGACCTAATGGAAGCCCTGGGAATAGGAATTATGGATTACTGTAGGATTTTGGCTAGAAAAACCAGTTTTAGGGGCTAAGGAGACATAGCTCCCCCTACAGGGAGTGTGGATTAAAGCTGCTAAAATCAGGCCGAGGACATCACGTGCCCTCTGCCCTACCAATTGAAAATTGACAGTCGCTTCATATGTTCCCCATGGAAACAACCTCGCCCACTGACCCTCCCACCCCATTCAGTGGTGAAATTTCGGCGTTTTATTGAGTATTCAAGATGACAATCAAATACCCGGTTCTTCTGGCTGCTTACTTTGCTCCCGCTAAGCAAGCTAGTACACTGATTGGTCAATGCGGCAATGCTGGCTTATCCTTACCCAATGATTCTTATGTCGGGCGGGGCCTAATGAGGACTCAGGGCCAATCAGCGGCTTCGCTGCTTTTGCGACTCCACGTCGGCACAGGCTGCGGGGCAAGATGGAGGCGCTGATTTTGGTAGGAGCCGGAGGGGCAGCGGAGCTGCTGTAGTACCCACAGGGGCCGGGAGTCATGGTTCAGCCAACTGGGAGTGGGGAGAAAGGGGAATTCCTGCTAACCCTCCGAAACTGAAGGTTTTGGTGGCCTGTGGAATAAGTGTGTGGCCTAGTACAGGACCTGAATCCCCGGCGTAGGGTAGGAATCTCTGCCGGGGAGAGGGCAGAGTCGGTGGTAGGAAGTTGGGAACAGTACATGGTGTGTCCTTAAGATCCATAGAGTTATAAATGTATTGGATTGGGGTCCTTCATGTTCCCTCTGATTCTGGTTGATACCCTGATTTGAATTTCCCCAAACCTCTATAACATGCCCCGAATTGTAAAAATAGAATATTGATGTTTTGTCAACAGAGGTTCCTCTTGATGGTTTTCAGAGTTTGATTCTGTATTGATAATTCCCTGTCACTTTCCTTCTAAAAACTATTTTCGATTTCTTGTTATTCCTTATTATACAGCTCTGTCATGTCTGTTAAAGAATTACCATTCCATCAAAGTTCTGGAACACTTGATAGAGTTAGCGTGGATTGTGGGATATTTGTACAGACTCGCCTCGCCCCCCTCTTTTTTTTTTTGGCACTACTAGGGGTTGAACTCAGGACCTCGCACATGTTAGGCAAGTGCTCTATCACTGAACCACTGAACTGCACCCCACAGACAACCTTTTGTGCGTGTGTGTGTGTGTGTGTGTGTGTGTGTGTGTGTGGTACTGGGGATTGAACCCAGGGCCTCTCACTTGCATGCTCTGCAAGTGCTGGACCACTGAGCTGCAACCCCAGCCCTTTTTTTTTTTTTTTTTTTTTTTTTTACTTTTTGAGACAGGGTCTCACTAAATTACACAAACTGCCTCTGGTCTCGAACTTGTGATCCTCCTGCCTCAGCCTCTTGAGCCACTGGGATTTACAGGTGTGCGCCACCGCGCCTGGCGCCCCACAGACAACCTTTAAAAATTTTTTTGAGCAAGGGTCCCTCTAAGTTGTGCAGACTGCTTCTGGCCTCTAATTCAGGACCTCCTGTCACAGCCTTCTGAGTGCTGGGATTACAGGTGTGTGCCACAGTCCCAACTCACAATCTATTCTGTTCTCCCTGTCCCTCATGTAGATTTTAGGAATTTTCACGGTAAGATCTTAGGATGCTAATTTCTCTCTCTGGTTGCATGAGAATTGTGGTCTCTAAAGGAATGTATTAGCCTTCTTGTTCATACAATCCCTTTTCCTTGTTCAAATAAAACACTTATTATAGGTCCTCTAGAACTGGATCAGAGCATTTCTCTCAAAAGTGTACTGTTCAGGGGCTGAGGGTGTAGCTCAGTAGTAGAGCATTTGCCTAGCCTATGTTAAGGCCCTGAGTTTGGTCCACAGCACTGCACAAAAACAAAAACAAAAACAAAAAAGGCACTGTTTGGCAATTTCGACTTGTTTGTCTGTCTCTGTGTAAATTAGGGATGGGAATTTAGTTCCCAGCCTTCTTCGTTGAATTGAACTCTAGGCCAAAGAAGCTTTCTTGGCTTTTATTTTCCTTTATAATATCCATATACATATCCAGACCCTCACCTTTAATCATATGTGTACATATCCAGACTCTCACCATAAAAGAGATTAATAGGTTTTTTTTTTCTTTCAGATGTCAAAAGATAATTCCTCCTCATCTTAGGGGTTGGTCAATGTAGATAAAAAGCTTAAAATCTGAGTAGTTTTCAATATTTACCTTACCACGCAGTTAATGAGTATTCTTAACCAGGTGACAAAGTAGGATGGATTCTAAGGAATTTATTTCTTATTGGAAGTTTTAAATTACTCCTTACATATATTTTAAAGGGATCCTGTTTAAAGGTAAAAGAATGAGGAAGATGATAGTTGTGGGGCCCTTTTAATAATGGTTCTATTAGGCTGGGGGTGTGACTCTGTGGTAGAGTACTTGCCTAGCATGCTAAAGGTCCTAGGTTCTATCCACAGCACTACAAACAACAACAACAACAACAAAACACCTAAAGCAAACAATGCAGTGTGCAGTGGGGACTTGAGGGAGTGACAGGGGTGGTATCACATTTTTTCTTCTTTTAGTTCTCTGTGCCTGCTTCCTCTGTGTAGTCTTTATTTCAGCATGCTTCATCCATATTCCTCCACTTTAAGCTATACCTAAGATGCTGCATTCACAGATCCCTGCCAACTTGGTCAGATACTCCTTACCTTTGCTTTAAAAACTATACTAATTCTTTGTCATCCAGAATCTATGTAATGAAGTTAGGGGAAACGAAGGTATGGGAAAAAGGCTTGTCTAAAGAAATAATGTCAAAATTTGAATTAGATTTTCATTTCCTCATCCTCCCAGACCAAATCTATTTTATTGAGACAGGGTCTTGCCGTGTAACCCCAGCTGGCAATCCTTACCAAGCTTCTCTCTGATGTTATTGTAGGTTCTCTCATCATGGACTTTACACTTCTTCAATATGCAGAATTATCCTTGCAACTATCAGTTATATAAAGCATTTGTTGGGGGCAGAGTACCATCAGTATCAATTCTTGCTGATCTTGAGAGTTCTTGGAAATTTATTTTATTTATTTTTTTTTTTGCTGTACTAGGGGGCTGAACCCAGGGCCTCATGCATACTTGGCAAGTGTTCTACCACTGAGCTGCACCTCCAGCCCCATTTTTATTTTTTATCTTGCGAGGGGGTCTCCCTAAATTACACAGGCTCTCTCTGGCCTTGAATTCACCATCCTTCTGCTACTCCCTCCCAAGATGCTGAGGTTACAAGTGTGTGCCACTGTGCCAGGCCAACTGTTGAGTTATTAAACTAATATCTTAGTGTCTTCCTCTGTGTCAGCTCTTTCTAGCTTTCTTCTTTGAGAGAGAGTCTCTATGTAGCCCACACCTCAAACTTGAGATCCTTCTGCCTCTGCCTCCTGAGTACTGAAATAACAGGCATGTGCCACTATGCCTGGCTCCAACATTTTTTTGTCTGTACAATTTCAGTTAGTTTTGAACACCCTGATTAAGAATTTATATACTCTTCCTAAAGTCAGGTGTGTTGGTGCATCCCTGTAATCCCAGCACGCAGGATGCTGAGGCAGGAGGATGGATGTGAGTTTGGGTGCAGCTTGTTCTACATAGCAGTTGCAGGCCAGTCTGAGCTACACAGCAAACCCTGTCTGAAAAAAAATAAATTAAATTAAAAATAAAGAATTTATATAACTTTCCCACCATTCTAGCCTTTTTCAACTGGAGTTCTGTGCAAGAATTAAGCCTTACTGCTCTAAGGTATTCATTGTGTGTAACCAATCAGCTTCTCTATATTCACCATGACCTTAGTTTTGTAGCATCCTTGAGAGAAGTGAGAGTGTGGTTATTAAAATATTCTTCATTCAGTAGCTCAGATAGGAAATTTTAATTAGGAATTAGATAGTACTTTCTGTTTTTAGTTTTGTTTTTCTTTGTTTTTTTTGTGGTACTCAGGGATTGAACCCAGGGCCTTGCACATACTTTGAAAGTGCTCTACCATTGAGCTACACCCCTAGCCCATTTTTAATTTTTGTCTTGAGGCAGGGTCTCACTAAATTACACAGGCTGCTTCAGGCCTTGAACCTGTGATCCTCTTGCCTCTGCCTCCTGAGTCAATGGAATTACGGGTGTGAGCCACTACGCCTGGCTTCCCTTTGTTATTTTTCATCTTGAGACACAGTGGTGCTAAGTAATGCAGGCTGCTTGCGGCCTCAGACTTGAACTTGTGATCCTCCTGCTTGTGCCTCTGGAGTCGCTGGGATTACAGGCATGTGTCACTGGGCTGGCTGAGAATTAAGTGATATTTTCTAGATTTCTATTTCTTACTGGCCTCATATACTGGCCTACAAAATTCAGTTCCATCTGATTTAGAGTCACTTCATTAAGAAAAGTACAAGGAATACTTGGGTGTCACCTTAGATCTCTAGTGAGCTAGAGAATTTACTGTACCTGGATAGAGTTTAACAAACTATTCCTTAGAGAGGATAGACTCTTAAAGTTGTCTTAGGCTTCTCTCTTTCACATTTCTGTTTGCTGGTTTGCCTAGACCTCTGGGGTAACCTAATCAAAACATACTCTTCTGTCCTCACCTCTACAGGGCACATAACTGTGGGGTGTTTAGAAGAAGGGGGAAGGTAAAATAGAGGACAAGAAGAAATATTGATCAAAAATTGCTCTGATTATGGGAATTTCTTTTTCTTTTCTCTTTTCTTTTTGTAGGTACTGGGCAGCTGAACCCAGGGCTTTGTGTGTACTTTGCAAGTGCTCTACCATTAAGCTCTAACCCATCCCCTTCTTAAATTTTTTTTACCTTGAGACAGGGTTCTTACTAAGTTATGCAGGCTGCTTCTGGCCTTGAACTGACCATCCTCCTGCTTCTGCCTCCCTCTTGCCTCCACCTCCTAAATCTTGGAGATTACAGGTGTGTGTCAGCATACTTGGCATTTCTTTCTTCTTTCTTTTTTCTTTTTTTGCTTGTAGTGCCAGGGATCAAATCCAGGGTCTTGCACATGCTAAGCAAGCACTCTACCACTGAGCCAAATCCTGAGCCCATTGATTATGGCGATTTTCAAATAATAGTAGGTTCTTTTTATTGAGGTACTTTACAATGGTTGGTATTTCCTTCTTGAATTAAATAATCCAGCCCTAGCTTTCAAGCACATTTGTCTAATTTTCCTCAGTTCTCCTTATAGTCTCTAAGGAAAGAGACCCTTTCATTTCCTTCAGTTCCCAGTGCTTAATAATGATGCTCTCTGTTTGTGTCTTTGGACTTAGCTTCCCCTCTTTGCTGTTTCTATTTTAGTTGTAAAGGAGAAGACTTTGCAGGTCACTGTTCTCCTTTTTTTTCCCAGTTAAATACTGGTTGAACCCAGGGCCTCACATGTACTTTGCAAGTGCTCTACCACTGGGATGCACCCCCAGTTTTTTATTTTATCTTTTATCTTGAGACAAAATCTTGCTAAGTTAAGCAGGCTGCTGCTTGCCTTGAACTGAACTCGCCATCCTCCTACCTCTGCCTTACTTTAGCCTCCACCTCTGAGTTTCTGGGATTACAGGTGTGTACCATTTCACCAGGCAATCTATGGACTCTTATAGTAACTGAACTCTCCCTCCCTTCCTCTCTCCCTCCCCAGTACTTTTTTTTTTCCTGTTCAATTTTTTTTCCCCTTCAAAACTGAATTACTCTAGCAGTCTGGGTCTTTAAAATCTTTGTACATAAGTTTCATTTTTCCTGAATCTCTCTGGACTAACCTTCTGAATGCTTTTCCAGTGCTTTACAGACTAGACGTCTATCCTTTCTCTACCTTTAATATTATATCCTAAAACAATGACAAAATACCCTCATTCAAAAACCTTGCCATCCAAAGTATGGCAGGGTGTGCATGTATATGGCAGAGGAACCTATGCAGAATGTGTAGTGACTCTAAAAGGTTGATAGTGCTCCATGGCCTTTGCTTCCTGAATCATCTTAATGGGGCTTTTGTTAAATTCCTTTGGCACTAACAGTAGAGGTACTTGGCCTAAATGCCCCCTCCCCCTGCTTTGGGCAAAGGTATCAATTACATTAAGCCCCCAAAGCACTCCCATCTCCTTCCTGGCAGTCCCCTGTGCCCCTCTCCCAGCTGCGTCCTGGCCAGTGCCTGGCCCCTCCATTTCGTTAGAAGAAGCAATCTTCTCATTCCTGCACTGTGGAGATATATTTCTCAGCTAGGGCGTGAGCAGTGCCAGCACTGCCCCCAGTGAGGTCCCTGGCAGCCATAAAAATTTTTATTGTGATTATGTTGGTGTCGGGGTGTCCATCTGGGTTATTGCACACCTAGTTTAATTGATTGAAGTTTAATTTATTGACACTTCAAATTAAATGATCAGAATAAACTGTGCTGTTACTCTGGCCAGCTTGTTTTAATGGTTGATTGCTGGAAGCAGACCTTGGCTTGAACTAAAACCCCCCAAAGAGCAATTGACGCTGCTTCTAACTCTCCTATGTCTTGCTCTCCAAGAAGACCTTGTTATAGATTTCCGACGTATTTATATATATATATATTTCCCTCTCCTTCACAGTGGTGGGAAAGAGTTGGTCCCTGGCAAGGTATAAATTATATTAAAGGTCTAGGGGAACTGTCACATGGTCAAAAGAGGAAGAAGAAGCCTCTATGTGAAGAAAACCAGACCCTGGAGAAGCCAGGTCCTCACTGGGAAGCAGAAGATGAACGCAGTTATCCAGATATTTGAGGGAGCCTGATGGCAGGTTTGAGGTCTTTCTCATCTAGGTACTTGCTACTGGTTCTTACTTTGCTGCATTGATATGACTTGTTAAAGTTGAGATACTGACAAGAAAATTAATAGGAAGGGGATCTAAAAAGAGGCAAATAAAAGATGGCACGGGGGAGGGGAGGACACAGTGGTGCTCTCCTGTAATCACAGCAAGTCGGGAGGCAGAGGTAGGAGGATCACAAGTTCAAGACCAGAGGCAGTCTGCGTAATTTAGTGAAACCCTGTCTCAAAAAATTTTTTAAAAATGGCGGGGCCCGGTGGCGCTCGTCTGTAATCCAGTGGCTCGGAGGCAGAGGTGGGAGGAGCACAAGTTCGAGACCAGAGGCAATCTGGATAATTTAGCGAGACCCTGTCTCAAAAAGTAAAAAAAAAAAAGGGGGGGGCTGGGGGCACATCTCAGTGGTCCAACACTTGCAAAGCATGCAGGCGCGAGGCCCTGGGTTCAACCCCCAGTACCGCAAAAAAAAAAAAAAAGATGGAACAGGAATAAAGAATCAGTGCCTGCCAGCCCACTTAGGCTGGAGGAATTAGGAATAGGGAAAGCCCAGTGCTCACAGGGCAGTGGATAAAGATGCATAGAGATGCCAACTCCATCCATGCCCATTATGAGATGCCCGTTGTGGCCAGGGCCTTGTCATTATTTGCCTCTTTGTTTCTGGGCAGAATGATTTTCTCTGACAGATTATTAGAGAGATCTCTCCTGTCCTTAGATTCCCCAGCCCCTGTTACCTTTGTTGGTATTTGACCACCTCTGTCTCTTCAGGAAGTCTTTCTTGTGTAACCTAAGTCATATATGCTGCATATGAAAGCCTGTCTTCTTTGGCTTTTTTTCTCTTTTCTTTTTTTCCTTTCTTTTTTTTTTTTTTTTTTTTTTTTTTTTTTTTTTTTTTTTTTTTTTTTTTTTTTTTTTTTTTTTTTTTTTTTTTTTTTTTTTTTTTTTTTTTTTTTTGTGGTACTGGGGGTTGAACCCAGGACCTCTCACCTGCATGCTCTGCAAGTGCTGGACCACTGAGCTGCACCCCCAGCCCATTTTTTACTTTTTGAGACAGGGTCTCGCTAAATTACGCAGACTGCCTCTGGTCTCGAACTTGCGATCCTCCTGCCTCCGACTCCCAAACCGCTGGGATTACAGGTGTGCGCCACCACGCTCGGCTTTTTTTCCTTTCTTTTTAAACTCACAGTCAATGCAGATGTCCACATCTATAGCCAATTGGTCTGGATAGCTCTGTTAACCAATTTTCTCCAACTTTTATTTTTTCTTTTCTTTTTTGGGGGCAGGGAGGGGTGAAGTGGGGTATGGGTTTGAAGCAGAGTCTCACTATGTAGCCCAGGCTGGCCTGGAACTCAAAATCCTCTTGCCTTAGACTCTCAAGTGCTGGGATTATAAACATGTACCACCATGCCCAGCTTCCAACTCCTTTTCTGTTGCATGATTTTTAGAGACTGAAACCAGAGAAGAGAGCAGTTCTGCCTCGGGGACTGATTTGAAGCTATATAAATAGAGTGAAGGTGAGCACAGGCTGTCCATTCAGTCTTTCAGTGACTAGCTTTTTATCTTCAGGAGCAGATGGGGCAGTAGTAGGATAAATATAATATAAATTGTGACCAAGGATGCATCAGAAATGCATCAACGACAGGCATAGTGGTTCACACCTGTAATCCTAGCACTTGGGAGGCCAAGGCAGGAGGATTGTTTGAACCTTGGAGTTGGAGACCTGCCTGAGCAAGATGATCCTGTTTCAAAATAAAAACAAACTTTAAGGTCTCTTAAATTTAGATGTTCAGCTGTGTATGGTAGTGCATGCCTATAATCCCAGCATTTAGTAGGCTGAGGCAGGAGAATAGGGATTCAAGGCCACTCTGGGCTGCACAGTGAGACCCTGTCTCAAAAAAACAAAAACAAATAAAAACAAAAACAAAAAACTCAAGATGAGCAGTGGCATACGCCTTTAATCCCAGCAGTGGTGCATCGGGCCTCATTTCTGTGAATCTTTCTCTTCAGAGGTAGCTGAAAAGTTAGGGACTGTGTGACCTCTAGGCCAAAAATTCACCAGCAGATATACTTTCTGAGTTTTAAGAAAGGTCCTGAGACTGTGTTCCTGAAAAACTTTGAGGCTTATCTTTCACAGTCACCAAATTTACCTATTGAAAGCTGGAGGGTTATGGTGCTGACCCTTACTCCCCCTGCTGGCTGTGTTAGTTTTCTCAGTCATACTAATTTATGAAGGCCATACACAAATTTATTGAAATCATTAACTGGGTGCAAGGCAGAGAAGAGAGGGTAATTTATAAAAATATCACTCATTTCCCTGTGTTTTCCTCCTCTCTCCACAAATATCTTATTATCCTTAGAGAGAAACTCATTTAATTCTAAACCCGAGTTATGAACTCCTTGAAGTCATAACAATTTGTGAATGCATATTTTGCTGGGAACAAGGCACAAAGATTTCATCAGCTCATCAGAAGGGCGTGCTGTAACTCATAAAAGATATTAACCTTGACTGATCCAGGTCAAACTTCTCATGTCTCCAATGAGGAAGCCGAATATCAGAGAAAGGAAGAATTTGAGTTAATGGCTGATCAGGAATATAAGGATTGTAGGAGTTCATAGGCATTTTCAACTGTAATAGAAGAACTCTTGGTGACTGAGCTTTCAATGTTTTGCTTCTGTGTTGGCTAGGAATTTTTTTTTTCTAGGTGTCTTTCTTTTTTCCTCTCTCTCTTTCTCTTTCTTTCTCTCTCTCCCTTCCTCCCTCCCTCCCTCCCCCCTTTTCTCCCCCACCCCTTCCCTCTCTCTCTTTCCTGGTTTATTGAGACAGGGTCTCACTGTGTAGCCCAGGCTGGCCTTGAATTCACATCCATCCTCCTATGCCAGCCTCCCAAGTGCTGGGATTATAGGCATGCACTACCAGGCCTGGCTTTGTAGGTGTCTTTTCTGCCATCAGTTCTTCCTAAGACATGTGTTCAGTTTCTTTATTACCAAAATTTGGCTTCATGGCAGCTGGGTAGTATCTTGTGGTGCCTGTGGGTCCTGTTCTTACCTGAGCTGTGTTCTTTGTGTGTTTGTGTGTGTGGCTCAGACCCAGGGCCTTGTGCATACTAAGCACATGCGCTACCACTGAGTTATACCCGTAGCCCCTGAGCTGTTTGCTTTTTGAATCTAACTACTTGTCCTTGTCAAAACCTTTAGCTAATTCTTTTCTTTCATCTGAAATACATAGGCTTCTGGCTAGCAAGTTTGAGCCCTCAACTCCAGAGAAGCTTTTAATTTGAAGACTGCACAGAGTCAGGGAGCAGAATACCTGCTTAGCCATGTGGAGCTGGGAGTAGTATCTAGGAATTTCTCCTATGTGGGTTTTTCTTTAGTTAGTTAGTTAGCTTGTTTTTGTTTTTTGTTTTTTTCATTTGAGACAGGATCTCTCTATATAGCCATGCTGGCTTCGAACTCATGATCTTCCTGCTCAGCCTCCTGATTCCTGGGATTAAAAGCATGTGCCACCATGCTGGGCTCTTCTAGTTTTTACTATTTTGGTATTAGTTTATAAATAGGATTGAGGGATGCATTTCATTGGCATAATTGGTCAGTATTATTTCCAAGCTGTGGTACCCCCTTTTGATATGGTCCTAAGGATTTCTTTTTAAATAGAGAATAAATAACTTTCCAGGAATCTCAACCAGATTCTTACTTTGTTCTTTCAACTCCTTAGATAACTTCTTCTAACTCCATAAAGGCTTCATGGATTTTGTCCCCCACAATAAATCAAGTAATTAGTCATAGCTCCAGACTATCCAGTCTACCTGCTCTAAACACTATTCCTCCAATCTTTTGGTAGCATATCAAGATATTACCCCAAACTGTTTTCTAACTATATGTGTATTGTAAACATTTAATTTTTTTATCGGAACCTATTTCTACTAGTTTCATTTAAGACACACAAATAGAGAGCTGGGCTTGTTTTGTTTTTGTTTTTGTGGTGTTGGGGATTAAACCCAGGGTTTCACACATTCTAGGCAAGCGCTCTACCAGTGTGCTATACCCCCAGACCAAATAGCTGGGGCCCAGAAGCCAGAGCTGCCTTTTATATTTTTGCCAATGTATCTAATCCTGGGGAAGCTGCAGGTTATCCAGAAGGCCCACAGGGGGCAGCAATAGGAATGAGTCTCCCCTCTAGCCCTCTGTGTGCAGGAGGGAGGGGGTTCTGGGAGATGATGTTTATCATCAGGCTTCAGAAGCCCCTGATTAAGATCAAAGACCCATTTGCAGCAGCCTACTTGCTTGTTTGATAGTATTCAGCTGTCCTGAGGAGAGCATTCTAGTTTTCTTGATAAAAATAGACATGAAAATCTACCTACACAGTCTGTCTCCCACAAACGAATCTGCCTATACATCATTTCCAGGCACCATTAGCATTTGAGGTGAAGTTCTGTTATACACTCAGGCTGTGGCTCTCTGAAAGTCAGTGCATCACAGAACTTTGTCTCGAAAGCTTTCTAGCAGCTACCCATTTTGGGAATGGGAAGGAAGAATAGATCTTTTAAATCCTTTGAATATGTCCCTAAGCTTGTAGGGGGTCTTTCTCAACAATCAGCATTTAATGTATTACAAGGTCAAAGCCTAGTGCATTGTCTAGGAAGCCCATTTCTCAGTAACTGGGAGTTATTTATAAACTTGCCCTTTGCAAAAACCTGAAATGAAGTTACATTATCGGCAATGGCTTCTGGGGCCTTTAAACTGGCTGGTTTTATGGCATTAAGAGAACTCCTGGTCCTCCCCACTCCTGAGAAGTAAAGGCCCCTGAGTGAAGTAGAATCAGCTAGTCAGGAGGCGGCAGGAGAAGTAAAGAAGCTCCTGGTTCTCGCTGTAGCCCACTGGAGTGTTGATACGGCATTTTAAGCTCTTGTATAAATAATTCTCAGTATTTATTTATTTATTACTGGGGAGTTGAACCCAGCGCCTTGCACATGTTAGGCAAGTGTTCCACCCCTGAGCTGTGGCCCCAGCTATTTTATTTTATTTTATTTTTATTTTTTATGGTTCTGGGGGTTGGACCCAGGGCCTCAGGCTTGCATGCTCTGCAAGTGCCGGACCACTGAGTTGCACCCCAAGTCCATTTTTTTACTTTTTTTTTTTTTTTTTTTTTTGAGACAAGGTCTCGCTAAATTATGTAAACTGCCTCTGGTCTTGAACTTGTGATCCTCCTGCCTCCACCTCCCGAACCACTGGGATTACAGGTGTGCGCCACCATGCCCGGCTCAGCCCCAGCAATTTCTTAAATTTTTTATTTTGAGCCAGGGTCTTGTGAAGTTGCGCAGACTGCCTTTGGCCTCAAACTTGTGAATCTCCTGCCTTAGCCTCCTGAATTGCTAGGATTACAGGTGTGGGTCTCAGCTTTTCTTTTCAGTGTGATTCTTTCAAACCTTTGGAGGTTTGAAATGGCCAGCCTTTTCAATAATACCGTCTTTCCTCTGCCAGAGCTCTAATCAAATCTGATTTTCTCCTTGCCGTAGGTCGGCCTTTTATCTTACCTAAGAAGACCCAGTGTTTCTGTTGTGAAGGTTTCTCTGATCCTGTTTTCTAGGAATCCAGTGAACAGAGCCAAGAGCAGAGCCCAGGGATACAATTCTCTCTTTGCCAACATGGCTGTTTAGGCACTCACACCATGTTGGCCACAAGAACACTGGCTCTCTAAGTTGGCTGGTGGCCATTAGGGCTTTTCTCTCATTCCTTCCCTCCTTCCTTCCATCCCTCCATCCTTCCTTTCCTTTCTTCCCATTCCTTCTTGGGATGCCGTACTCTATGCCAGACTCAATCACCTATGCCAGATTAAGGTGTACTTTGAAACACTGGGCAGCTCTCTTAAGGTTAATGTGAATGTGAATCAAAGGACAAAGCCATGGATTTCCAGGGAAAAGTTGTAGGAAAAAATATTTCTTCTAGATTTCCTTCTGTTTGGATCTATCTGCTGTTAAGGAAACTCATTCTCCTTGGTGTCTCCCTTTTTGTGAATTGAAGAGCTAAGTTGCTATATTGAAGAGCCTGCTTTATGGGAAGCTCTTTCTGTGAGGAAATAGGAGTTAGGAGAGCTGCTCCTATTTGTGATGTTTTGGGATAAATTCTAGAGGCCTCTCTTGCAGATGACAGAGTTCCTTGGTTGCAGAGGGGAATTCCTCCTGCCTTGTTTATTCCAGAGTGCAGTTTACATAGGTTGGGCAGCACTAAGGAGTGCATCAGAGGGGAAGTTAGGTTGGTAATAATAGCACCCAAAATGGTCACACTACAAAATCTATCTGTCATGGAAATCTAATTATAATAAATCACTGCATCAGGAATCAGGAGAAATAATTTTACTTTCTTTTCTTCTTCTTTTGTTTCATTTTGTTTTTTGAGACAGGGTCTTGCTTTGTATCCTAGACTGGCCATGGGACTTGTTACGTAGACCAGGCTGGCGTTGAACTCACGTTGATCCTCCTACCTCCGCCTCCTGAGCCGCTGGGATTACAGGCGCTGGGATTACAGGCGTGCACCACCACACCCAGCTAGCCTCTTGAGTCTTACATGTATTACAAACAAGTGCCATGACACCGGGCTGTGAGATTTTTACTTTCAATCTTCCTTTATGCTCTCAGTTATTGAGCAAATATTGAGAGTTTAGTATGTGCCAGGCTTGTTCTGCACTCTAAGGATAAATCAGTGAACAAAACACAAAAATTGCTGTCCTCAAGATTTCAAGTGGGGAGAGTTTATACTCATGACCTTGTTGTCAAAAGACAAGGTTCCCTTTACTCCCGTTCTTAATCCTTGCTTTCCTCTTCCGAGCTAGGTGTAGTTCTTTGCATGGAACCATACACCTCCTAGAGCTTCAAGGGCCAGATTACATTTGTAGGGGATTCAATTTCTGAATCCTTGACAATGATTCTTTCCTCCTCACTCTTGGATCTTGATTAAACACATGCTTGGAGAATATGTTGGGCCTCTTTGAGGACTGTAAGGTTCCTAAGTAAAGGCAGGAGATAGGAAGCAAAGCAACAGCCTATCTCATAGCACAGGGAGTAACAGTGGAAAGTATTGTTAGACTGAATAGCAAGGAATGTGAGATGACAAATGCCTTCTTTACTCATGCCACTACCTCCCCTCTCTTCTCTTTTTCTGTCTTATAGTTTGCTGGTTCCCTAGAAGTTGCTAGGGTAAGAAGAGAGAAAGCATCAGGACACTGCAGCTTTTGCAAAATCATATGGTTTCAATCGAAGGAAAGAGTTAGGTGTAATGGCTGAGGCTGAGGCTGTGATTCCTTTCTGAGAGCCGGTATCCTCCGATGCATACTAATCATGCACTCTACTGCTGTGCTGCTTCCCCAGCCCCTCAGTTTGATTCTTGGTTTCAAAAGAAAACTCCTTTCCTGCTGACTACCTCCAGGCCCCGGAGTATTTCTCAAATATTTTTCTCACTGCTTACTGCCCCCAAGATTCAGATTGGATTTTGTCCTAGCAAGTTAAATGGTAGTGTTTAGGATACAATGGAGGAATTGGGGTTTCAGACAAGAGTTTTTAGATAGTTTCTGTCTGGCTGCGCTGTGTTCAGAACTGGGGTGTGTGTGTGTGTGTGTGTGTGTGTGTGTGTGTGTGTGTGTGTGTACACCCATGTAACATAAAGACTCGTTTCCTTCTGCTCAGTGTGTGGGTGGTTTAGGGAAGATGGGAAGGCTTGCTTTATTCCTCTGCATTTCTACTGCATTGGGACTGCAGAAACTTCCAAGTATACTAGGCCATTCATATCTATGTTCAAATGGCCTCATGCCTTGTTTATTAATTAATCTGGTCACATTCTATACCCACCTGTTCGTGGGAGACCAGGGAGGGAGGATAATTTGGAAAACAACTGTACCATAATATTTGGAAATAACAGCATGACCTACCTTGATTAAGCCCTCTGTGAGTTAGTTACACTGTTTCTCTGGTGCTGCTTTGGAGTCCTTTATTGAAATGTTCCCTCCCTCAATTCTGCTCACTCACTACTTGGTCATCCTCAAGGGGAGATGTTAAAATCTGACTATGTTGGGATAGGGGACATAAAAGGCACCCCTTTCAGCCCCAGTGGGACTAAGGGAAGGTATCTGGCTTGCCAATGGTGGGAGCTTTAAATACTGAAGGTGTGTTCATATCTCTTCAGGAACCCTCCCTGTATACTGTCAAAGCCATCCTGATTCTGGACAATGATGGAGATCGACTTTTTGCCAAGGTGAGATTCCCTTTCATATTACTTTAGGAGCAAGACAAAGACATTCTGAGATTTGAATCTTGAGGCTGGCCCTATTAATACCTCATATTTTTCTATTGTATGATTTTGAGAATTATTCTATCTTACCTTGACTTCTACAGGTAAATCCTAAGTTTTCTTCTGTCCCTTAGTTGTATCACTTCCTTACTTGCTGTCCTCAGATTTTGACCTCCTTTGTTACCCTCATTAGAGCAGGGTAAACTTTGGAACCTAGGTTCTTGAACAAAGCAATATCTAGATGTTAGAAGCATTCTGCCCATGTCCATCACTCCTGTCCCCTTCCCTCCAACCTTGTCACCCTCCCAGGTTCTTCTAGGAAATTCTACTGTACTTCCAGGGTTCTGAATCTAGGCTTGTAGTTCTCACCAAGTTTCTTAACCTCCTGACTTCCCTAGTCTGGTGTTTTTAACTTTTCATCTATTGAAAGAGATGAGAAAGGATGCTGCTCTCCTCCTTCCATATTCTCCCCCTCCTGTGGAAATTTCTTCTGTCCCTGGTGTATTAACTCTGGCCAACTATAGTATAAATCAATCAGCAGGTAGAGATTAGTTTAGAATTCACCAGCTGTTCCTCCCTGTAATTGGATGTAACTATGCAGGACACCTTTTGAAACAGTTATCCAGTTACTAAATGCCAGACCTGTCATAGGTCTTCAGCTGACTGCAACAGATTAGCCTCTAAAGAGCAGAACAATTTAGCAGCCTGCATCTCCGCCCCCTTGCCAGGGAGTGCTTACTAGTGGGTTCAGCTATGTGCTAGACTGCCCCCTGCTTCTTTCAGTTTGCAGAAAAGAGAACTAAGATAGGAGAGACTACTGGGCAGGGCTTGCCTTGCTTTGCAAGGGATTTTTACAGCCTTTTTCTATTCCTCAGTGAGTGAGGAATGCGTCTTTGTGCAGTGAGGGAGTTTGAGGAAGTGTTCTGTGCTTCCAGTGTTTGTCATCATCTCTGGTATCTCTCCCTGACATTGTGCAGCAGCTAGGAGGAAGCACGTGGTAGGAGTGGTCTTTGGACATCTCTCGTAGAATGCAGACAGAGGCAGAGCCCCAGCAGAGGGCTGGAGGCCTCTGCTCACTCTTACATAGTCTTGGAAATGGGACGTAAGGTTGATTACAATAGGGTGCTTTAATTTTTTTTTTTAAATTAGATTACTCAGTACATGTTCCCTGCCTCTATAATCCTTCCTTCCCCATCTCAATATTTCTCTCTCACCCCTTGCCTTGAAGGAGAGAAATCCAAGATCCTGGGGCAAAACATAGTCACTAATCATTCTGGGCTCCCATCTCTAATGATCCAACCCTGTCTCCTTTCCCTCTGATCAGTACTATGACGACACCTACCCCAGTGTCAAGGAGCAAAAGGCCTTTGAGAAGAACATTTTCAACAAGACCCATCGGACTGACAGTAGGTCATTTTCCTTTCACTATTCCCTGTGTTGGGGAGAACCATGGCAGAAAGAGGGAAGCAGCAGGACTGCGGAGAAAGGATAAAATGACTGCCTCCTTTTTCTTTTTTTCCTCCTTCCCTCATATAATAAACTCTTCAGAAATGTAATGGGGAGGTGAGTGTACCTCACGCGGGAATACCGTGCTGGAAGGTTGGCTGTTAGCTACCTGTCTAGTCCCTGGATTTATGAGCCTCACTTGACAAATTTAACTGCAGCTCTGCTTATTGTACCGCATCCATTAGGGCAGGTAAATGGAAGTCTGTAAAGGTGACCGCTCTGCATTTTCATCTCCAAAGGATCGACTAGTATCCTGTCTCATATACAAGGAGGGAAATAAGTATAGTGGGCAGAGTGGGGAGGGAGGGTTAGAGGAGAAGACACATTTAGACTCCCCCAAGTTTATACTTCCCTTCTCCTGCTACCACCCAAAAAGAATAGATCAACTTCAGCCTTTGGGGGTCATTACAGCCTGCCTTACCTTGGCCCCAAACAGCTGGATACCAAGAGTTCAGGGTAACTCCTTCTGGTCTATTTGGTCTATTTCCTCTTCTCAGGCTACTTAATATTTTCACTTTTTTCCCTCCCAGGTGAAATTGCCCTCTTGGAAGGCCTGACAGTAGTATATAAAAGCAGTATTGATCTCTATTTCTATGTGATTGGCAGCTCCTATGAAAATGAGGTAAGAATCCCTACCTCTCTTTGCTATCTCTCATCCTACTTCCTAAACCACAGGCAGGACATGGCCACCGTTTAGGGCTTCGGAGAGCCACATCCCTCTGGCTTCTCACAGGAGTGAAAATAGAGTGGTCAGAGATCCCTCCTAACCTCAAAACATGGCCAGCAAATAAATTAGCCTAGAAAGGAAGTTTTTTCAGATCTATTTTTTATCCCCATATAGGAGACACAATATATGTTTTAAAACCCTTCCTTGGGTAGTGGGGAATTTTAAGGTAAATTAATTAATTTCCCTCTCTCTCTTTCTCTCTCTTTTTTCTTTTCTTTTCTTTTTGTGGTACTGGGTATTGAACCCAGGTCCTTGCATTTACATGCTTTACAAGTGTTGTATCACTGAGCTGCACCCCAGCCCATTTTTTTACTTTTTTGAGACAGGGTCTCACTAAATTATGCAGACTGCCTTTGGTATTGAACTTATGATCCTCTTGCCTCTGCCTCCCGTGTCACTGGAATTACAAGTGTGCACCACTATACCCAATTTAGTGTGAATTTCTGAGGTATGGTCAAGGTTGTAGTGGCATCCTGGATCCTGCGGTGAAGAGTCAGTACTTGATGAGTTTGAGCCAGTTAGTGAATACTCTAGGTCATGTTGAAGCCATGCAATATGGAGGAGTTACTTGATGAAGTTATAGGGTATGAATGGGACTGTGGGTGTAGTTATAACCTGCTTCCTATATTACGTCTGTTGTTTGGTTAATGATATCTCTGCCTGAGACATCAGATAACACATATATGGTTAGTAAAGACTCTGCCTGGTACTCAAGAGGCTAAGGCATAAAGATTATGACTTCAAGGCCAATCTGGACAACTTGGTGAGACCCTGTCTCAAAAAAAAAAAAAAAAAAAAAAGTGGGGCTAGGGGTGTACCTCAGTGGTAGGGCATTTGCCTAGCATACTTAAGGTCATAGGTTCAATCCCCAGTACCACGGGGGGGGGGCGGGCGGGGGGAGGCATGTAGAGTTATATTTCTGTTTGACCGTTTGGTTAAACGAGACCTCAAGTTATGTATGGGATCACATTGCAGAATTCACTCTTATGAGAAACCACAAGAAAGTCCTCTTCTGGTGTGTTCAAACTTCCCCCGTGTTTTGGTAGTTCCCAAAAGCCTGTGTATTTTGGTGTTTGATGAATTGGAGGTTTGCTTTTTGTAGCAGTTTTTAGGGCTTTGAACCCTCTCTTTCTGCCTCTTCCATCTCCCAACAGCTGATGCTCATGGCTGTTCTGAACTGCCTCTTCGACTCCTTGAGCCAGATGCTGAGGTAAGTAGCCATTCTTTTTTTTCTTCTAGTACTGAGAGTTGAATCCAAGGCCTGATGCAACATTAGGCAAGTGCTCCATTACTAAGCTGCACCTTCAGCCCCCTTTAAAAAAAATTTTTTTTTTGAGATGGTCTCACTAAGTTGCACAGGCTGCCTCTGGCCTCAAACTTGAGATTCTCCAGCCTTGGCCTCCTGAGTAGCTGGGATTACAGGCATGTGCCACAACACCTAGCTGTAAGCAGCCATTCCTGATGTTGTTTTGGAAAAGACAGTCACTATTCTTTAGGCCTAGGGATTTGTGAAGGATCGGGGGTTTGATTTTGTTTAAGAAGTTGGGCTTGCCTGGTGCAATGGCACATACCTGTAATCCCAGTGACTCAAGAGGTGGAGGCTGGAGGATTGCAGGTTTGAGGCTGGAGGCAGCCTGCATAATTTAGAGAGACTTTGTCTCGCAATAAAACATAAAAAATGGGCTGGGGATTACAGCTCATTGGTAGAGTGCCTGTAAAGCTGAGCTTACTGTTTCGGAGTAATTCACACTTAGGAGGAGGACTGGATGGAGACTTTGTGTCCCCTGCCCCATGGAATAATTTTCCTACTACGGAAGGAGATCCCCCTGCTGAGGAAGAATAGACCTCTGTGCCTACTCCTATAATCCCCAGCGACTCTGTCAGAATTCTCAGACCCTCCAAGTGCTTTCCTGGTATCATTCTTTGTATTAGAAGTAGGGAAAGGGCAAGCATAAAGAAGTGTCCCAGATGACACACTTATGTCTTGGGAATGGACACAACCCTCCCAGTTTTCCACTTTTAGCCCTTAGTTTTCTTCTCTGTAGAACAGGAAGAATATGCCAGTTGCCCTCGCTTTCTTTTTTACTTCCTTACTAGTCCTCAGTTCTCATGTACATGGGCAAGAGAAGCAATATAAGATACTTTTCTTGAAAACATCCAGGGCTCTGAACTTCTTCCCCTCCCAGCAGCTCCCAAGTGAACCCAGTTCAGACAGCCATCTGGAGCAGAACAGCAGGCGCTCTTAGCGCCACAAAACCAGCAGGGTAAAGGCTCAGGTTTCCTCAGGAAGGGGGATGATTTATTTCTTAGCCAGGTGAATGAATAGACTTCATTTCGGGAATCTAGTGAAGGAGTCAAACTGACGGATGTGACAGGCCACATGCACTAACCACCAGATCTGTGGCTGGTGGATGCAGACCTTGACTGTTTTTAGTCCCTCCTTGGGCTTTTCAGGGCCTGAGCAGAGCTGGCGAGGAAGGGAGAAGTGGAGTAGCAGAGAGATTTAGGAGGTTTGTCAGAGATTTACCTTAGATAAGGTTTGTACTCAGCCCTTCCCCACCTCCCAATACCTCCAGGTTGAGTTTTAGCTCTGTTTATTTTCTTTTTTCTACCCACTAATGTCTATGGTTACAAGCAATGTCATGAGCAGCATCATGGCAGATAGGGAAAAAACCACAGCTCTGGATAAATAACCTATGAATAGTCAAAAATTGACTATTTTTTAAATCTCTTTACTGACATTCCTGAACCTTACTCAGCAAACAAGAATAGGAAGAGGTTTAGAGCAGATTAACTCACTTAGTGTGGGTAATTTAGGATCCCCTATCCAGAAAATGTCCTAGGATTCCTTTTACACACAGGCTGGTTTTTCTCTCCTTTTGCGGACTCAGGAAAAATGTAGAAAAGCGAGCTCTGCTGGAGAACATGGAGGGGCTCTTCTTGGCTGTAGATGAAATCGTAGATGGAGGGTGAGTTCTCTGACCTATCTGGTTCTGGAGCAGGGAGTGGGTGGCTGCCCCTGTACTAAGTCAGTTGGGCTGACTGGCTAGAGATCCTGTCCCCACAGTAAATTGGTCCTTCAGGGCAGAGTGAACAGTAATCTCTTCTTTCTCTTTGTAGGGTGATCTTAGAAAGTGATCCCCAGCAAGTCGTACACCGGGTGGCATTAAGGGTAAGCAGAAACATGTTTCCCCCATTTGTTCCCAAACATCTTCCAAAGCCAGACCTGCTAAATGTATCTAAGGGTCAGGGTTCATAGAATACATACTGTCTTCTCTTTTCCTCTCAAATACATAAAACCTTCTCCTGCCCTTTCCATCTCAGTGTTCCGAAGAAGGGAAGCAAAGGAACTTATTTCTGTCCTTAATGTGGTACCTAGCATCTCATACAGTCTTCACAAAGTGGACACCTAATATATCTGTATTGAATGAATGATGAAATAAAAGAAACTTAATATTTATAGTTCTGAAACTATAAAGGAACTTGAGGTTGGCTTATTCCCTCTTTGAGGATGGATCTAATCATCTCAGGCAGAGGATTGTCTTTCCTGTTTTTTAAAATCGTATGTAATCTGTCAGGAAGTCCTTATTTGCCAGTACCTCAGTTCCTTTGGTGCTAGTGACACCAGAGAGAGGCCTTTGAGTTAACTACAGAAGGCTCTTGAATATGCTGGGGAAATCATAGTAGGTACAGAGAGAGGCCATCTGCAAATTGTGGGGTGCAGAGATGTCTGAGAGCCAAGCAGATCTCCGCATTCACAGAATGTCCCAGCTCTGACCTCCACCGAATGAAGGCTGACAGTGCTGGGTAATGGGAAAACTTCTCCCTTAACTGCCGTGGGCTCCATTTGCATAGTTTAATCTTCTCTTCTAACATATGTCTCTATGTGGCAAGAGAGAAGGTCCCCCCCCACAGGCTCCCCCCTTCATCTTCTCAGGCTGCTGTTGCAGCAGTTTATTTCTTCAAATTAACATGCTGTCATTACCCATCAGGCCTTGCGGGATCCATTAAACTACCCCTGGCTCCCCCTCATCCTTTCCCTGGCGATATTGATATTCAGGGAAGGTCTTCTCTGACTAGGGAATCAGGTCCCCCACCCCCAAGTTGAGGGAGTTGAGGATCAGTTAACCTGCTGATTACTTGGAATGGAATAAATCTTTTAAGAAGTCCTCATGCCTTAAAATGGAGGACAGATGAAGTGACCCTTTTGTCTTCACGGTCCCTCTGGCCAAGTAAAATTGTGGCTGTACTAGTCCCTGGAAGAGACTTGAAAAGTTTAGGGCATCTGCCCTTTGGTTCAATTTAAAGAACCACCTCTTCCTTCTCCACTACCAGACTCCAATCTAAATGCCTTTCTCTGTGCCACAGGGTGAAGATGTTCCCCTTACGGAGCAGACTGTGTCTCAGGTATGACTTTCTCCCTTCCCCTCCAGATGGGCAGGCAGGATCACTAAATTGGCTACAATAGGAGCTTACCCCAACCCTCCAAGTCTGAATGAAACTAGAAATGGATTGTCTTCCTGAGCTCCCTCTTATTCCAGGGAAGTAGGAACTGGGACTCATAGAGCTCTGTATCCCCACCCCCACTCCCTGCTCCTCTCCTAGATTCTGGTTATCAGTGGCTGTCAGCCTTGCTCTGTACCCTTCAAACCTTCCCTGCCAGATGCCTCATTCAGTGATTTATTCCCCAGCAGAGGCTTGCCTTAAGCAGATGGTCTGTGTGCCTGTGAGCACTCTCTCTCTCTCTTTCTCTTATTATTCAAATGAGGGCTAAGCTGGAAATGCATATTAGAGAATGTGCAGGTTTTGCAGATCCCTCCTGCTACCTCGACTGCAGATAGATTGTCTACCTGATGTGGGGGAGTAGGGGGTGCAGGGAATGGTTCTGGTTTTTACCCACTTGGAATCCTCGCCAAGGGGTCTATCTGGATGTATAATGCCCTCTTTTCAACATATGGCCAGTAACCCCCAGTTTTTTTTCTTTCCTCCCAGGTATACCTCTTCTCTCTTCATCCTCCCAGTGGATTTGAATTTTGGGGGAATTTCCCAAACTGACAATCCTCTAGGGCCTTAGAGAGCTTCTTCCTATTCTTCTACCCTTGGGGATTTTCTGTTCCCCATTCTTCTAAGGAGAGGGAAGGCAAGTGAGGGGAAGGAGAGTCCCACCCTGTTCCCGCTCTGCCCCTTACAAGCCTCCCTCAGTGCTGCCCTTGCCTCTGCAGGTGCTGCAGTCAGCCAAAGAACAGATCAAGTGGTCGCTCCTTCGGTGAAGATGCCCTGTGCCTAGCTCCTGGCCCCCTAAAAACCCGCATGTCTGCTGTGACTTCTCATCCAGTCTCCCACCTGATGCTTTCGGGGTCATCTTGGGAATTACAAGGGATCCTTAAAACCTCCATGCTGTCTGGGATTGACCCCCCCAGTTCCAACCCCCTTCCCATTGCTCCTCATTCTTCTGGGAGTAAAGTCCCCAGCAGATTTGAATGCAAGGCAGGGGAAGCACCCTCTTCTCCTACACCGGATTACACTCCACACGCTCCTACCCACATTTTTTCTCCAACAGTTTTTTGCTCTTTGCTGTGGCTACACTTGAGATCAAAGCAGGAGAAAGAATGTGCTGAGTGTTTTCCTCCCTTTGCCTTTACCGGCCTTCATCCCCACAGCCCATATGTCCAGCAAAGCAGGGGTGGGCCGGGGGATGGGGAATTCTTTTCTGTAGCCTAAGGAGGAGTGGGGATGGGCTGCGGGCATACAGCTAGTCTCAGCCTCAGCATTTTCTCCGATTTCTTCCTGTTGTCCTGTCTTCTGCCTTGGAAAAGAGATTGGGGACAGCTTATAGAGAGGGGACAATACAGAATACAATAAATACAGTAGGGCAGAAACAGTGGTCTTAAATGTTATTGGGTTGACTTTATAAAATGTATTCTGTGTCTGATCCTGGCATACAGCTTCAGAACTGCTGTGGCCTGTGAGTGGTCTTTTGGGGAATGTCCATGTCTTAGTCTTGCACCTGAACCACCCTGGAGATATTTGCTTGGTTTGTCCTCTCAGTGCCCTGGAGCAAAGCCAGTCCCTGGAATTAAAACTACATTCTAGTTTTGGGAGGAAGAGTTTCTGCTCAGAAGTAGGGAAGGAAGGGGACTTAATGAGTTGGGCCTTGAGGCTCTCAGTCCCCTCAGCTCTCCCACATGCATTTGCTTCTCCAACTTGGGTTCTCAATCTGCTCATACCCTGTCTTCTCCCTGCCTCAGCCTTACATAAAAGCTGAGGGTCAGGCGTTTCCCCTCCCTAGGGGCCTGAGAGTGGTGCCTTTCCTTTGGAATTTTCCCTAGGAAAACAAGATGGAACACCCACTCTTGGGCCTAATCTTTCCCTTTGGCCCAAAACTTCCTCACAAAAATGTCTCCAAAAAACCTTCCTGAGACTATCATTCTGTTCCACCCACTAACTGCCAGATTGCCAACACCGAAGTGGGGTGGCTAACTTGGCATATTTGAGGGGGCATCTTTGGGCAAGAGATGTAGAGAGTCAGGAGATGGCCACCCCTTCCTATACTGCTCTGTGCAGAGGAATAAAACATTTCTTTTTCCAAACTGCCTTTGTGTGATGTTTCTGTCCCTCTTCCTCTCTTTTTGGCAGCTACTCCTGTTGCACCCCCCCAAACACACACACTCCCCACCTTATAATATTTCTTCCCTTCTACCTCTGAGACTCCCCAGCAACGCACCCCCCATCCCTAATTTACGGGGCTGTTTGCCTCCTTGGCATCTCTCCGTCCCCTCGACTGGAAATTGGCGCCAGGGGTGGGGTGGGGATGGTATTTTCTCAGTGGGAGTCTCATGGAACTGAATTCTCCCCCTACACACCCCCAAAGCCAGCTGCCTGCTCCCGCCTCAGCCATTAGTAACCCGGAGACGCGCACCTGCGTGGGGGCTCTCCAGCCCCTGCTCCCTTCCTGCACCTCCCACTCGCCTCTGAAACGGCACTGAGCGGGTTATTTATCGGAGCCAGCGCTGCTCCAGAAGGTCAGGACGGTGGTGTAAATAACCTCTTCTCGCCATTTCCCCGTCCCTCCAGAGCTTGCTCCCCTCCCCCTCCTCCACCTTTATTCGCACAAATGAATGTGGCTGGGCTGGCGCAGAGCCTGGCCCTGCATCTTAATGGGGCGGTGAGCTCACAAGATGAATTTAGCTGGGGGTTTTATGGTTGCCGCGGCGACAGGAGAATGCTTTGGTTTTCTTTCCCCCTTCCTCTGCAGGATTTTAAAGAGGGGGGAGTGTGGGGAGTCCTTTCCACTGCAATTTGAAGGGTTGCCTCGGTCACCTCTGCTGCTCATGAAATGGGACTGCAATTCCAGGATTAAGCAAGAGAGACAGAATTAGTTCGTCAGATGAGGGAAGGAAGGTGCAGGGATGGGGAGAGCCTCTGCAGCAGCAGGACATGAAGCCTAGAGTTGTTCAGTCTTGCCTGTTCCTCTTGGAAAGCTGGCTGGTAGGCGCAGGAACTGTGGGGCACCTGGGTCTGGGATCCCTCTCAGCAGATAAGAAAGCAGAAAGATGTTCCCGCGTACCACGTCTACCTACAGTCCTGCAGAATGGGAGAAGAGCTAGGAATCCCTTCTGTCTCTGCCTGGCTGAGCTGCAGAAAAGCAGCCCCTGGTTTTAGCATCCTAACCTGCTTCTCTGGACCCCAACATCGCCCTGGGGGTGGTGTCAGTTTTGAACTTGGGGGCTGGTGATCAGTGAGGGTGTGGAGAATGGAGTTCTGTCCAGTTCTCAAAGCTGGAATTCTCTGAGCTTCAGTTTCTCCTGCCTTCTGTTCCCACTAGGAATGGAACTTTAGTGCCCTGGCTTACTGAGTCATCTGGCCAGTGATTTTCTTTTGGAATTATGAACAAATCCATCCTCAGCACTGACCGAAGCAGAACTAGGGAGCAGGGTCAGATGATCTCCCTCCTTTGGTCTCCTATCTGGTTGGGGGCCCCTGTCTTTCTGTTTGTGAGCCTTTTCCTCTTTCTCAGGAGACCTTAGGAGGCCCCTCCTCCCATCTCCCCTTTCTTTCCCCTTGGCTGGGAAAGTGACTACAGCCTGAACAGTGCCAGACACCTGCCTGCCAGATGTGGCGATTCCCCCCCCAACCAAGGTCTCTCTTTTCCCCACCCCACTGAGCTCAGGCAGGGGGAGCCCCCCCACCGGGTGATTTACTGCTGCATCCTCTCTTCCTCCAGTGCCCCCCTCAGGCTCCTCTCCCTTCCCCTGGTGCCCGTGCTTCGCTTTTCCCCCACGTCCTGCAGCAGCCTTCGTGGTACAGCCTCCTCCCACTCCCACTGCAGGGTCCTGGGCTGTGTAAGCTTCAGCTCCCTCCCAGCCTGGAGAAGGAATGGGTGGGGCAGGGGTGATTGGCCTCTGCTGCTCCCCTGGGAGAGTGCATCAGCAACAGGGCTGAGGACAGTGTCAGCCAGAGCTGATGTCATTCTCACCAGAGGAGGAAGGGAGGTGGGGGCAGAGGCTAATGGGGAGGGAACCAGCTCTTCCGGACTGTCTGCAGAGGAGAAAGAGGCCTCTGAGAAGTTCCTAGGTAGGCGAGAGATTCCAGCACTGCAGCTGCATGCAGGACAGTGCAGTTTTATTTCTTTGACTGGATTTCCAGACCTTGTCTCTGGATCTGTGTTTCATGTGACTCACTAGATGCTTCTCTGCTCCTCACTTCAGACTGACCTCAGACACACACACCTAGAGGGCACCCTAAGTCCTTGCCCTTCTTTCCTTAGTGTCTGCCCTTCCCTGTTTTTTCCTCCATCAATCTCTTCTCTCCCTTTTCACCTCTCCCCCCTTACTTGTGCTTCTTTCTGGTCACCTCCTGGCCTCCCCCTCCTCTTTCATACCAAAGCAGAGCCCACAATAATTCCCAGAACTTGCACTCACACAGAGCCTCTCTCTTCTTTCAATCCCTCCTTGCAGCCTGACTCCCAAAGGTCTCCTGTGGGACTGAGATAGCAGGGATGGCTGGACTAAAGAGTGGCAGCGGCAGGACAGATGGAGAGTCCAAAGAAGTAGGGGAGAAGAAGAAGGAAAGAGAAACAATGAAAAAGTGACGAAGGCAAAGCAGCTGGGGCGGCCAAGAGAGTGAGAGCAACGAAACAAAGCAAGCAAGCAAGGCTGGGAACACAGAAAAAGGAGAGAGGGAGACAGGAAAGTCATAGCAAGAGAAGGCTGCTGGGGAAGGGCCAGGCTGGGGGCCAGCTGGCTCTCTTGGGCTCTCTCCTGCTGACAGGCCACAAATCATGACTCTGTGTGTGTGTGTGCGCGCGTGTGTGCGCACATGGCACATGTATACAGGGGTCTATGGGGATAGGGAAGATTTCTGCAATTTTATTCTCCTATTTCTTTTAGCAGCCTCTTTCCTTGGGTACCCCATACCAACCCCCCCATGTCCTAATATTCCTGCTGCCCCTGCGATCATGCTGAAGGTATGTCCACATCTTCTTTGGGATCCTGGCTTTCTCAGTTGGAATGCAGGCCTGCTGGAATGTCCAGGATCCATATAATAATCAAGAGGCCCCATCCCCTCCCTGCCTACCCCCATGCCTGCCCACCAGCTGCTCCTGTCCATCTTCTCCTCCCACTGTCCTCAGATGTCCCCCTCCTCCACAGTGACCCCTCCCCCAGCCTCTGACCCCCCAGCCCTCCTGGGGCCCAGGTCAGAGAGAATACAAAGACAGGATTTATCACCAGTATAGAGAAGCAGCCAGAGAGCAGGGCTGAGGGCAGTGGCTGACCTCCCTGAGATGGGAGGGAACACTAGGCCGGATGCTGGGAGGCTGGAAGGCTGGGTTCTCCTGACTTCTACTTATAACCGCCAACTTTTTCTACTCCAGCCTTGATCTCTTCCTCATCCCTGATGATTCTAAAAACAGAGAAGAGAATGAACCCCAAAGTAACTTTTAGCCTCTGAAAGAAAACCTGAAAGCAGAGGAAACAGAAGAGATTGGATGTCTTTTGTTTTTTTCTTTTTCAGTCCTGGGAATTGAACCCGGGGCCTCTCATATGCTAGGCAAGTGCTCTACCACTGAGTTGCACCCTAAGCCCCTTTTCATTCCTTATTTTGAGACAGGGTCTTGCTAAATTGCACAGGCTGCCTCAACCTTCAGAGTCTGTGGGATTATAGGTGTGTGTCACTGCAGCTGGTAAAATTGATGTCTCAAGGTCAGTCTCCTGTGGATACTGAGGAGGATTTGGAAACCAGAGGCACCAATTGTTTCCAGGACTAGGAATGAATGCAGGTACAATACCACAGCAGATGCAATCCAGAGGACTGCTCTCTAGTACAGAAGGAAGTAAGGGTCCTCAATGAGGGAGGCACAGTCCCACATTAAAAGGAAGAAACAGGATTGGCCACTAGTTACTAGCTCTAGCCCCTCATAGAAGGCATTCCTTCCTGAGATCGCCAGCGCCCTGAGAAATATAAGAAACAGCCAGACCCTGCCTTTACAGTAAATACGCTATTGGCCTGGAATTGTCTCTACTCAGCAGACAGTTATATGCTCAAGGAGAAGGAATGGCATGATCCAGGAGTTTCCGAGAAACCAGAGCATACATCTTGAGCGGACAAATCCTGCAGCTTTCCCTAGCTGCCCTTGGAGGTCCACCACCAGCCCCTGCAGAATTTTGGTGTGTAAGAGGCCTCCATAATCCCAGCTGAGACTTACACCCTTCCAGTGCCTAGCATCCAACATTCTGGTTCTCCTCATCCTACTGTCCCTTGAAGGAGAATGCTAGAGTTACCTCCAAGTGAGGAGATAGTGGAAGCAAGAGAAACAGACAACTGGGAGCTTCCAATCTATCAGTCTCTTACCACAATCCCACCAACCCATTTCTCTACCCAGGGTCTGGTGAAGGAAAACTTCTTGTGGTCTCCTCTCATACTCTTCTGCTAGCTGAAATCATTCTCTAAATTTCTGATGGAAAGACAAAAGTTGGGAGTTTTTAGGGGGAAGGGGTCATGGATTGGGAGGAGAGACTGGGAGAAAACAAAAGAATTGGGGGTGGACGGGTAAGGAAGAGACAGGAAAAGGGAGAAGAGAGCCTCTCATTTTTCCTTACTGCCCCTTCCCCCAATTGAGGAGGCAGATTTACAGCCTTGGTTTGTGGAGGAGGGGTGAGCATAAGGAAGACAGATCTGCAGTTCTGCCCTCTGAGTGTCTGGGTACTTAGCTTTAACTCCCCCATTAGCATCAATCCCCATCTTGCTGCCCATCCGTCTTCTGACATCAGCTCCTTCCCCTCTCCATAGCCCAAGCTTTCTGACCCTAAGTGGCTCTTAAAGGGCCAGTCTAGACTCTTCTATCCCTCCCTCCTTCCACTTCAGGCAGCAGTCTGGGGTGTGTGTGTGTGTGTGTGTGTGTGTGTGTGCGCGCGCGTGCACGCGCGCGCATGTGCAGGGTGGCTAGCCCTGCCAGGCACAGAGTAGATGGAGGGCCTGGTGGGGGCAGGGCAACCCTTCCCCAGCTTTCTGTTCTCCTTAGACGTCCCTTATATCATGGCCCCTCATCTTTATTCACTAACTATCCAGGGCCCAGAGCAAGCCTTCTGGTTGGGCTAGGGTCATAACCACATGGCTCTTGGAGCTGAGGGCTGGAGAAGGCATGTGGGTCCACAGGCAGATCCTTCCTCCTTCCCTCATTTCCTGGAGGCCCAGGGCAGGGGTTGTCAAGAAGTACTGGCTGTTTTTAATTCTCAGCCAGCAGTGTGGGTGGACAGGTTGGGGCCTGGAGCTTCTAGGAGATGCCCTGAGCTCCACATTCCTTGCCTCCTTTCCCAGGCATTTAGGCTGTGGTCTGGGGGTGAGTGGGATTGGGAGATTTCAAATCTTCCTCTCCCTGTGAGAGAGGTAACAGGCCACAGACGCCTGCTTTGAATTTCCTGGCTCCTTCCTCTATTCCTCAGCAACTGACTTAGGCAGGCAGAGGGGAACCAGGCTTCTTCCTATCTTCTGCAGAAATGCTCTATAACTACACGCTCCAGGGGTGATAAGAATGCCAGGATGCTTGGAAAGTTCCTCCCCTATCTGCCTTCAATCCTTTCTGCTGCAAAGCTCTGCAGGCCTTGGAGGGGCTCTCCAGGATCATCAAACTCCCTTCCTGATATTTGAAACCCATTCTCCACCTCCCGGAGAGAGCTCCTTCTCAGGCTCAGGATGAGAGGAAATGGGTGGATGGGAGACTTGGGAGAGTGATTATGTTAAAAAGAGGAGCCCCCACCGCACCCCCAATGACTCCTTATTTATCACCTTCCAAACCTCACTCTCAAAGAAACATAAATATTCCTAATTCCTGAAGGCCAATTCTGAACTCATAAATTTTACTGGGGAGGCAAACAAGAGGGAGGACTGAGGTATACAGAGAGCCTACTGCAGCCTACGGGAGGCAGAACATCACTGAGGGAGGTGCCCCACCTGTCCCCATGCAGACACCAGTGGGTCTTCTTGGAGAGGAGAGTAGGAGTCTGACAATCAGTATTTCCTCCCGAGATTAGTCTTTTCTCACTGTACCCCGACCCCAACCCAACCAACCCTACCTTAGTTCTGGTCTTTCCCATTGATTCTCCATCATTCTCCCTCTCTCTTCTATGCTATTACCTTCCAGCTGTCCCCTCCTGCTTCCTTCTTCCCTTTCCCCCTCCCTCCCTCTCTTTTTTCCTTTTTCGTGCTTTTGCTCCCCTAAGCCTTTCCCTTTCAGAACCCACTGTCTGGAAAGAAAATTTCTGTCTCTGATTCCATCGTGACAATGAGGTTTGAACAGGCAAGTCCCCCCTCCGTGCGCGGACTTCCTTGCTTCGGCCCAGGAGCCCCTCAAATGCGCCCTTTCTCTTCGATCTGTCCTTTCTTGTCAGACCACCTCAGCCCTTTCTCCCTCCGTCTTCCTTTTCCCTCAGCCTTCCTTTTTTCCTGGCACCCTCTCTGCCCCCTCAGTTTCCCGTTCGCTCCTCAGTTCATACCCTCTCTCCCTCTTCGGTCTTCTCTTCTTGTCCTGTTCCACCCACAGCCCTCAAACCCCATCCTCTGCTTCAGTTCCCACCACCACCGTGCCCATTTCTCCCTCCCAGCCAAGGACAGAGACGAGAGGAGGGGGCTGGAGGAGCAGATAGAGGGAGCGCCGCTCCGGAGCCGACCCGCGAGGGAGGGCGAGGGGGCGGCGGCGAGAGGAGGGGCAGCCTCGCTCCGAGCTGCGCCCCCTCCCCGCGGCCACCGAGCCATAAATCAGGGCCGAGGCCGTTCGGCCAATGGTAGAGTGACTCGTAAATCGGCCTGTCAATCTTAGCCAATGAGAAGCGGCGTTAAATCAAGTCCTGTCATCTCTTAGCCAATGAAAGGCCCTGGGCTGACAATAAATCTGCCAGTAAGAGACAGCGAAAGAGAGAGAGGGTGCGAACGAGCGAGAGCTGCGCGGGCGGGGGACGCGAGGGAGGAGGCGAGGCCAGGCGGGGGCGGGGAGGGGAGAGCGAGCGAGGGAGCGAGCGAGGGAGCGAGCGGGCTCGGGAGAAAAAGGGCGATAACGGAGATACGAGAGAGGGAGACAGCTTACAGGAAAGACGGACAGATGGAGAGAGACAAAGAGAGGCTGGCGAGATAGCGTCAGGCAGTCCTCGATAGAGAGCGGGCTCAGCCGGGAGGCTGACAGAGATAAAGAGACGGGGAGAGACAGACCCTGACTCTCACCCGAACACGCAGGCCCCAAACGCACACATTGCCCTCAGACACGCGTGAACGGCGCACCGTGTGGGGCCCGGTGCGTGGACACGCGCACCACGCACACCTGCAAGGGACCGCGTGAAGAAAACCTTGCTTTTCTTCTATTTCAGTCCCTTCACTCACCCCTTGTTGAAATTTAGGGTACAGAGCAGATGAGGGGGGCCGTGTTGGGTGAGAAAGTTTGCTTTCTTGCTAATATCTGTCCTCTGTGGTTTTAGACTATAGGGCTTCCTCTTGTGTCTCCTGAGTCGTTTTTGTTTTCTAAAAACATCAGTGAGTCATTTTTTCTAGCTGCTGATAGGTGGGAAGTCCTTCCTGCGGTCTAATCTCAATCCTCATTGCTGCTCTTTTCTGCTTTGAGAAAACTTTTGCCTTCAAGGAATATGAAAACTGAACCCTTTTACAAGCCTTCAGAGAGTTGTCAACTTTCAGAATCTTAGAAGGTCTGAGTAGGAAGGACTTTCAGGGATCGCCTGGTCACTTGATCCTAGTTTTAGCAAAGCAGCTGTCCTATAGTGGTTAACCATGTGTGCTGATAACTGAGGTTAGACTTTGCCCTCAAATCATGGTCAGACCATTTACTATCCCTTTGACCTTGGACAAATTAACCTATTTGTGTTTCAATTTTCCCATTTGTAAGGAAGAGATTATAATAGATACTTCACGGGAATTTTATGAGGATTACATGAAATAATATATTTGCAGGATTTAGAATGGCACTAGTCTCGTGGGAAGAATGCACACTGCCCTACCCCGTCTGTACAGATGGTGAAACCTGAGGCCCAGAGTGGTTCAGGAGTCTGTTCAAGTTCCCAGAGCTAATTCTCAGAAAGCGTTGTGTGGAGCTGTGGTCTCTACCCTCCCAAGCTGATGTTCACCTGTCAGGACCCCTGCCCCAGCAGCCTCTGCTTGACTCTGTTTATGGTTTCTGTGGCAGGAGGACACCTAGGAACACATGCTGCAGATTAGGAGGATGGTGGTTCTCTCTGCCCTGGTGTGACTATCTTCAGATTTCACTTTGTTCTATAAAACCATGGGTGTGAGGTTTGGAAGGGGCAACCTGCAGCTGGCATACATGTCAGCATGACTGTCAAGTTCCATCCCCAGTGCCACCACAGTGACCCTCCACTCCACCATAGACAATGGCTATCTCATGAAAAACGGAGGTCTCATTCTTCATTTTTCTTTTCCCTAAGCTTTTGGGGAGAGGCAGGGTGTAGATCCCTGGGTCTCTACCTCCTGGTCAGGGGTGTCCAGATTTGGCAGTCCTGCAGGCGCTTTCTGTCCTCAACTAGGAAGCCAGAAAGGAAACACAGAGAACCAGCGTCACCTGGTGGCCACAGGTGCTCTCATGCTGGGTGTGAGCATGCCTGAAGCACAAGGATGGTGGTGGTGCTGGAGTTCTGGAATGGTGCAGTTTTCCCCTAGCCTGTTTTCCTGAGCTCTGCTTTTGTAAGGATCCTGCTTTCCAGGATACCAAGAGCAAGGGCAGGGGGTGTGGGCCTGAGTTTAAGTACATTAGCCCTAAAGAGAGGGACTCTGCCAGGGCAGCTGGAAACCCTGGTCTGTCTTTGCCTCGGCTAAGCTCAGTTCCATTTCCCCACAGCAAGAAGTCTTCTTCCCTGACTAGGCCCTTGGTAGAGCACAGGGGCCAAGGGGCTGGATTCACTGGAGTGGGTGTCAAAGCTGCATTACCAGCCAGGCATGGTGATGCACACCTGTGATCCCAACACTTGGGAAGCTCAGGCAGGAGGGTTAAGAGTTCAAAGCCAGACTGTGCTACCTAGCAAGACACTGTCAAAGAAAAAAAGAAGAAAAAAGCTGGACTGCCAAGTTTTTGAGCTGAATAAACCTGTTTGCAGGGATGGGAAATTCTGGCAGCAATTGTTAGGGCAGGAGCCATTTCTGGGAAGTTAAGCAAAAAGGCAGGCTAATCTTCTTAAACTACCTCACATGTCTTATAACATTGAAACCTCTCAGTGGAAGACTATGTTCCTGGCAAGCTGCTTTCTGCCCCTGCTCTGACCTAGGTCCCCCCGAATGCTCAGCTTATTAGGTTCCAGTTTCAATCCTGCCATAATCTCTTCTTCGACGGCACCTCAGCATTAAAAGGGCGTAATTCATTTATTAATAATTAATAGTGCTCCTGGGCAGTCTAGAGCTGAAACATTGGTCAAAAAATGGAAAAACCTGGTTTGGGGGATGGGGAAGTTGTCTGTGAAAATGCCCATGGGTCTTACTTTCACTTGTCTTCCTATCAGCTGACCCTTTGGTTCTGGAGGAGACCGTCGGGGTTCTGGTGAATGGGCTCACAGTTCTAACGGAGCCTACGGAAACTCTGGGGCCCCCGTTTTAAGAGGGAACCATATGCTTGGCGGAACTGGCGGTTCATGGCTGCATAGAGCACAGGGTTGATGCAGCTATTGAGCCAGGTGAGGTTGGCAGCAAGCATGTGGACAACCCGGGGAGCCCGGACCCTGGCATCCAGGATGTTGAGCAGCAAGAAGGGGATGTAGCTCAGGGCGAAGCAGAGGAACACAGCAAAACACATTCGAGTCACCTTCCCAAACTCTGACGGAGAGTCCTGAGCTCTTCGGGCTCCTTTAGTTGGCCGGGCCTTGCTAGGTGCATCTGGAGGGGTTTTCTCTGCTGTCTTTTTGGCTACTTTGCTGTTGCTCTGGTTCTGCCCTTCTGATGAGTCCCCTTCCAGGGTCTGGGTGGTGGCAGCACTGGCCGGCTCAGATGAAATCCCATCACTGGGCCTTCTTGATGCCAGCCTGCTGTCCAGCTCCTGGAAGCAACCAGGCATGGCCTCATCTGTCCCAGCCACATGGTTGGAGCGGATACTTGCCTGCTGCAGCCTGTACTGGTCCAGTGCTTGTGCTGCTCGCCTCACTTGGTGGTAGATGAGGCAGTAGAAGATGCTAACACTGCTGAGCCCAAGCACAAAGTAGATGCCCATGAGGACGGTGGTGTAAGGTCGGCCTCGGATGCGGTCAAAGCTGCAGGTGCAGACTACAGGTACCAAGATATAAACAGACCAGAGGGGGGCGAAGCTGGCCGCCCCTACTACCCAGGTACCCACCAGCGCCAGCACTATCCCCTTGGCACTGAAAACTTGGGGAAAGGTCTTAGGGTGGGCAATGAGGAGGTAGCGCCCCAGTGCAATGAGGCAGAGGGTGAGGATGGAAACAGAGTTGGAAGTAAAAAGCAGGAATCCAAATATCCTGCAGAAGGTGGCACCTGTGCGCCAGTGCAGGTGGAGGTAGGAGTCCACAGAGAAAGGCTGGAGAAGGGTGCAGTAGAGCAGATCGGCCAGAGTGAGGTTGGCGATGAGCAGGTTGAAACGGGTACGGAGCTTGGGCTGAATGGCCAAGGCCAGGAGGGTGAGCACATTGCCCACAGTGCCTGTCACAGTCACCACAACCCCCCAGCTAACTGCAAAATAGCGATAGCCCAGCACAGACTCATGGTAGCAGGAGAAGTTGGCATCCAAGGTGTTCCACATGGTGGTGGCTGAAGAGGAAGGAAGAAAAATAGGAGAGAGTCAAAACCTGGCCTTGGACTTGCATCTCTTGAATAGTTCTGGGCCCTGGACACAGGGACTGAATTCCCTGTCCTCCCAAGCCATTCCCAGACTGCTCCATCTCAAGGTCCCCACCTCTCTCCTTAGGCTGTCTTAGTCCTTTTCCATTCTTAAAAAATTTCCCAACTTCTTATCAAGACATCTCTTATTTAAATATATGTTAAGTCTCTGTCTGCTCCAAACCTTAGACCTCTCCAATATCCATCCGGATGCTCCCAATAAATTCAGCACCCTCCATCCTTTCTTACCCTTTCCTCAGTCCTAAAGATAACCAAGGGGTCTCTTCTTGGTATTCAGGATGCTGCCATAGTGTCCTCTGCAACTCTCTGCTCTAAACTCATACAGGCCTAAAGCTTTCTGTTTGTTACCACCTAAGACAGGGGTCCCCATTCTCTGGGACATGGATCGGTACTGATCTGTGGCCTGTTAGGAAGCAGGCTGCATAGCAGGAGGTGAGCAGCAGGCCAGCAAGCAAAGCTTCATCTGTATTTACAGGTGCTCCCCATCAACCCCTAAGCCCAGTCTGTGGAAATACTGTCTTCCATGAAACCAGTCCTGGGTACCAAAAAGGTTGGGGACCACTGACCTAGGAGATGAGGGGACTGAGAAAGTAAAAGTATCCCTACCGTATAAGTGCATACTCACTTGAATCTCCCAGTCTTCAATTTTCTTTGCGATGCAAGAAGTACAATTCATTCAAAGAGCAGACTTTCCTGGTGGGCAGTCAGGCTTCAGGAAGGAGGTACAGTGCCTCCTATTATGCTAGACTAAAAGAATAAGAAAGTCCCCAGTTACTCAACCTTAGTTACTTCCGCACACAGCTCTGGTTTGCCTACTTTTTTTTTTTTTGTCTCAGCCACTTTGTTGAAATTCTCTGACTACTTATTCTAGAGTTGTCACACTTTATTTCTTCTTCCTGAAACCCAACCTCTGTTTCCTTCCCCTATTCATGTGGTGGGACTCCAAAAGATCATTGCCAAGAATTGTTGGGACATGTAGACAACATCTAATTGTCTGTGCACCCCCCCCCCTTTTTTTTTGAGACAGGGTTTTACTATGTAGCCCAGCTAACAACAAACTGGCTATGTAGCCCAGGCTGGACTTGAACTGGGAATCCTGCCTCTGCTTCCCAAGTGCTGGGCGGCGGCAGCGGCGGCGGCTGCTGCTGCTGCTGCTGCTGCTGCTGCTGCTGCTGCTGCTGCTTCTTCTCTTTCTCCTTCTCCTTCTCCTTCTCCTTTTCTCCTCCTCCTCCTCCTCCTCCTCCTCCTCCTCCTCCTTCTTCTTCTTTTGCGATACTGGGAGTTGAACCCATGGCCTCGCACCTGCATGCTCTGCAAGTGCTGGACCTTTTTTAATTTTTTTGAGACAGGGTCTCGCTAAGTTGCACAGACTGCCTCTGGTCTTGAACTTGGGATCCTCCTGCCTTCGCCTCCAGAGTGGCTGAGATTACAGGCGTGTGCCACCATGCCAGCTCTTGGTCACTTCTTAAAGGGCCAAACAGTAAGACCAGGTTCCAGAAGCAACTCAGCATCCTGGAAGCCTTGGGCTTATTTTAGAGGAGCACTTCCTTTCTTCACCCTAGAGTTTAGAATGGTTCAAGTTAGAGTGTCCCATGAGACACCCTAGTACAAAAACACTCCAAAGTGTTTTTGTATGAACAGGAGTATTTTTGGAAGAGAAATGAAGTTGGATTAAAAAAATGATAGGAAATGAGGCACCAGGATTCTGGCTTCATTTCCCACAGAGGCTCTGGCTCTGGTTCATTCATTCATTCATTTGTTCATTCCACAAATCTGTACTGAGCCCATGTACTAGACTCTGAGCTAGACACTGGGATATTAAAAGGTTTGCTACAAAGCCTTGTGCCATCATACCTGGCGGCTTTTACCATTTTAAACTGATTACGTTTTGGGGTAGGGTGTAGCTCAGTGGTAGAGTGCTTGCTTAGTTTGTGTAAGGCAAAGTTACATTTTAAATGGTTATGTAATTACCTGTGTAATAACCTCAATTTTGCTCCTCTGTTAGCATGGTTTAAAATTTTTCTTTCTCTTCTTTCTCTTCTTTCTTTTCTTTCTTTTCTTTCTCTTCTTTCCTCCTCCTCCTCCTCCTCTTCCTCCTCCTCCTCCTCCTCTTTCTTCTTTGGCAGTAATTGGAGGTTGAACCTCGGGCCTCACACATACTTTGTTAAAGCTCTACCACCAGGCTGCACCCTCAGTCCATTTTTAATTTTTTTATTTTGAGACCTCTAGAGCCTCACTTTAGTTACATAGGATGCCTCTGGCCTGGAACTCGCAATCCTGTCTCAGCTACCTGAGTTGCTGGGATTAGAGATGTGCCACTACACTTGGGTTGAATTTTTTTCTATCAGGCCATTTAAGAAAATGTTTGCTGAGAGTTACTCTGAAGTATATCTGGGCTTAGAGAAAGGAGCCAGCTACTAAGGAGGAGGTCAGGAAAGAGTTCACAGAGAAATACCTGCTTCAAGTTTTGAATGATGAACAGGAGTGTTTTTGGAAGACAAGGAGAAGGGTATTCTAGACAAAGGGAGCAACATGCACAGATGTAGAGGCTTAGGTAAGAAGCTAACAGGCAGGGGAGGGAAGGAGCAACAAAAACTTGGAGAGGCCAACAAGGGAGGCCTCTAGGTGGGCCTCTCTGTTGCTGGAGTTTTAGCGGAGGGCTTTGGGGAGATTTGCTCAGGGTGCAGCTCAGTGGTATTCTGTTTTAAACCAGCAGGTTTGAGGTACTTGTGGGGTGTGTTAGTTTCTCAGGATTTCCAACTCCATTTTTTTCTAGTCCTTCCCTAGCACCTTTATCACCTGTGATGCTCCTGTTTTTCTCTGTCTACTCTTCTACAGGGGCACTCTTGTTCCTCATTCTTCTGAATCTCCAGTCTCTGACCTTTTTTGTTTGTTTGTTTGCTTTGAGACAGGGTCTCCCCATGTAGCCTCCAGCTTGCAACCCTCCTGCCTCAGCTTCCCTAGTGCTCAGATTACAGCCATTCCACACCATGCCTGGACTCTAGTTTTTTTTTCTTTTTCTTTTTTCTTTTTAGCTAATGGATTCCAGTCTGAACCCACAGCAAACCCCACCCCCCACCCATTCACAGTTGGCAAACCCAGGGATTCCTATTACACTTTCCTTGCTCTTTCACACTCATCGTGACCCTTCACTCCTCCTGTCTTCTGCAAGACTGGGAAGTGGGTAGGGAGAGGAAATGAGAAGAGAAGATGCAAGTCAGGAGGCCCCCACATAGACGCTGGGTTGCGGTCTTGGTTTTTCTATTTGACTTTCCTGCCGCTCAGTAAGGCCAGACAGAGGGGGTGGGTCACAGGGTTACTGGCAGTTCTTGGGAGTATGTGGTTGAGTTGAATTCTGGGGTTCAGTAGACCCTTTCCCACATACACCAAGTGAGAGGCAGCTAGGTGCTCTCCTATCCCAGACCTCTTAGAGGGCAGATGAGAAAGCATTTCAGCATATCTACAAATGGCATAGTCTTAGTGATTTAGTCTTGGATACATGAGGTCTCAATGCACCTTTAAAAGACTCATGCCTACACCTGCTCATTTTACAGATGAGCAAACTGAGGTCCATGGAAGGCAAAGACTGACCCGAAGTCACTATTTATACAAGGCCAAGCAGAGGATAGAGCTCAGATCCCCAGACCCTGTCCCCACTTCCTTTGCTCTGTGTTTTGTTCGCGTGGGTTCCCACCAAAGGCCTAAAAGCCTGGATTTTCCTTTGTCTGGGTTTAGACCCATCTGCCTAGAATTGTGAAACATTATCAAAAGAGCAGTTTATTCAACGGGAGACCACTTTTCTGTGTGGTTGGCGCCGCCTGGTGGAGTTGTGGCGAATTCTCAACACCCATAGCTGCAATCCCAAACCTGGACTGGGAATGATTGCCTCCCGCCAAATTTACACGAGCTAGGCAGGATTGCGAGCCTCCACCGACTCCCGGTTTCCAGTCCCCCTCCTCTTCCAGGCCCCTCTTTGCTCTGTGCTGGGCTCCCTCGCTGTAGAGCTACATCTCCCAATTGAATTGCTCCCCAAACATAGGGCAAAGACAGATTCTGAGCCTGGGGGGCCGAGGGCAGAACGAATCCAGACTTTATTGTCAGGGAGCGAGGGAAAAGGGGACGGTGAAGGTCGGGGGCCGAGGTTGCTACATTGTCAAGCAGAAAGAGTTGATGGGGAGGGGAAGGCCAGTGGGGGCCTGTCCCCCTCCCGGGTTGGCGGCTGTAAGGGCTGACAATACGGAAACCACAGAAGGGGTGGGGGTGTCACGCCCCCGCCCGAGTTGTGCAGTTAAGGTGTCAAGGGAGGGGACAGCCATGAGGTCTAGGAGCTGGGATGGGGGAGGCTACAGACTCGGCGAATCCTGCGGAAAGGGGAGGGGCGGGGGCGAGGCTTCTATTGCTTTTTGCTCACAGTTTTGCGGAAGGCGAGGAGGGGGTGGGCTTGGACTGGACACCCCTTGCCCCCCTCAGTACCCCTTGGGCGATGGGTGCTGGTGAAAAGAATGGAACCCGAACTGGGGAAGAAGAAGGCGAGGGAAGGGTCTATGGAGGCATCTCCTTGGTCCCACCCAAGTGCTAGAGATGCCCCCTGCTGCCCCTGCGATGGGCCGGGTTAGACCTGGGGCTGGGGCATGGTGCAGGGTGGGCACAGTGAGGTTGCAGGCGGTAAAACCAAAGTGCTTATGAGGGACCCAGGATCCCGCCTGCTCCCCTCCCCCTAAGGAGGGCGGGGGTGTTCACGGAAGCGCTTCAGTTTAGGGTAGGGGGCCGGAGTCCCAGAGTCCGCTTATTGCCAAGAAGATCCATTTCCTCCCCCCGGGCCCCGACCATGGCTTGTGAACCCCGTTTTGTGCTAGGTTTGGGGGGGAAGGGCTGGATGGACATGGCTTTTGGGAGGGGGGGTGTCTCCAAGGGGGCTCGGGGGTGAGACGGCCCCCCCTTTTCTAGGGGAGAGGCAAGGGCAGGGGGCGGGGTTCCCTGAGATCTGGGGTGTTCCCCCCCTTCTGAAGCCCCCCTCCCCCGCTACCCCTCCCCTTTCCTGGAACCCCGTACCTCGGGGTGGGGGGGAGAGGAGAGATCATTCAGGGAGCGCCGGGAGGAGGGGCGGGCTGGGAGCCCGGAGGCCTGGGTCCCGGCTGAGGTGTGGGGGGGATTGAATGGGAGGGGTTCAGGGTTGAGGTCAGTAAGGGGAGAAGAGGATGGGTCCGTGCGCAGTTCGGATGGGTCCGGGGGCCGGGTGGAGCAGGGGGTGAGTGATCGGCGGTCCCTGCAGAAGAGGTGCGGCAGGAGCTGGGCGCAGGGACAGCGGAGAGCCTGCTGCTGCTGCCATCACCGCAGCCACCGCCAGGGGGCTGGGGAGCAGGCCGCCGGCCAGGGACTTGGGCAGCTCCTTGGAAAAAGTCAGCGTGCCCTGCAGTGGGAAGAGAAGGGGCGGGAGGACAAGTCACTCGGCGGCCCCACAAACCCCACCTCTTCTCCCTGAGGCCCAATTCCCTCTTTCCCACATGCTCAGGTCCTCCAGTGGTCCAATTCCCCAGGGCCCAAGGTCTCACCGCCAACTCCCCAGCGCCCCTAGGCTTCTTGTGCCGGCTCAGTAGTGGGTTGGGCTTCCCGGCCACGCCATCACGGTGCCGCCGGCTGGAGATGTGCTGCAGGGCAAGTGGGTAGTGGGCTGTGAGCCCACGGAAAAGAGCAACCACGAGGGGGCGCCATCATAGCTCAGATAAACGCGCTCGGAGTACAGGACCACGCCCCCTTTCCTTGGCACACAGTGCAGAGCCGAAGAACCCTCACCCACTCTCTCCGTATTTTCTGTCCCCTCAGCAGGCGTTGCGCCCCCAGAATTCCTGGGAAGAGCCTTGGACCTACCTGTTTCAGTTGGACCTCCGAGTTGACCTTGACATTGCATATCTCACAGTGGAAGGTTCGATCCTGGGCAGGAGCCTCTGGTTCCCCAGGGGTGGGAGGCCCCAGCCTAGGGTAAGCTTTGATGGGCCCCAGCCCACTTCGGGCCTCCAAAATTGTCTTGTGCTTAGTACCTAGAGCCCACAGAGGGCAGAAGGTAAGGAGTAGGGGAAAAATTCTCCAGGCCTGACAAGCCTCCAATACCCACACTCACAATTACAATATAGGAGGAGGTGGGGCAAGTGTGGGATTTTTCCCAAGGCCCTTGGATCCCTCCCAAACACAAGGTGGATCAGGGGAGAATCATGGCTGAAAGAAGGAAGATGTGTTGAGAGGGGGGAGGCTGAGGAACCAAGGGCCTAAGGAATGGGGAAAATGGCTGGGAAAGGAGATAGGCTGGTATTTCTTAGAGGGTCCTGGGATGTTGGAAGCCAGGAGAGTCAGGATGTAGGATGCAGGGGTGGACTGAGGACAGGAGAGTGGGGTTGGAGGCAGGGCAGTCCATACCTTTGTTATGCGCCTCGAGCTGGGACAGGGAGTTCACAGCCACCTTGCACAGTGCACAGTAAAGCAGCCTCTTGGCTTTCTCCTCCTCTTCTTTGCTACCCCCAGGTAGGGAAGCTGGGGCTGGAATTCCCCCTTCCCCCTTGGTTATACCCCGGCCAGTCTCTGGAACACTGGGGGGGGATGGGGACCCAGGCTGTTTCTCTGGGGATCCTGGGGCTGGACCCAGTCCATTCTCTATGGAAACTGTTGGGGGAGAAACACGGGGGTCATCCCAGATGGCCCTTGAAAAAGACTTCATGTGCCACTCTAATTTTCCTGGAGGGCTAGGGCCCAGGAGCCCCCACCCTGTGACTACATGCATGTTCTCATGCCCTGGGCCAGAGCCACATGTGGTTCAGCTGCCACAGCCTGGGTGTGAGACTCCAATGCCTGGCTCATTCTTTATGAGCTGAGACTGGCCAACGGGGTCTGGCCCCACCAGCCTACTTTGAGGGTGAAGCTGGCAGCCTGCCCAGCTTGGGGTGGGGGGGAGGCATGGAACAAGAATTCATTCCCCCTGCACCCCAGAGTGGCCTGCAAGCCAGCATGGGCTTCCTGCCAGGACAGCCCCTTCCCAGAGTCCTGCCCAACCCCCAGGGAGGCCTGGAGGAAGGGGCAGAACCAGAATGAGGGAAGGTCAGGAGCAAGATGCAGGCATGGCAAAGGGAAACAGAAACAGCAGCAGAACTGGAGAGGGAAGCAACAAGGATGCAGGCTGCTCTATAATTCATGGCTCGATTAAAGATGCACAGGCCCCAGGCCTCTGCACTGGGTTCTGGCCTCTGTACAGGGGAAACTCTAGTGCTCCCTTTCTTGCTCCAGCAGCTGATCCAGTTTCCGGGTCATGGGGAGGCCTGCGGTGAGGGGTGGGAGCAGGAGAGAGGAGAATTCCTGGGCCCTGCCAGTGTCCATTTGTTTGTCCATTCTATCATCCTTCCCCTTATTTCTGTTACTCCTTCTGACATCTTCCATCTCCATCCCAACCCAGACAGCACGTCCACATCCCAGTCTGGACAGGACTTCACAGTTTCTGAAAGCAGGACAGGCACAGGTATTCTGCCCTTTATTCTCAGAGAGATCGAGTGCAGGAACTAAATGAGGTAATACATGTAAAGTACCCAGGAGAGTGCTAATCAAGAAATGTTAACTATCACCATCACTACACTACTACCACCACCATCCTTCCCATTTTACACAGATGTTAACAAACTAATCTGAGATGGCCAGGCTTGGAAGCAGCCAGAGCACAATTAGAACGTAGGCCTGCCCCTCTATCTGTACATGCCTGAGGGGGCTTCCATGTGTGTACGTGTGTGCCTGTGTATCTGTGTCCACACATGCTTGATGAGAAAGGG
This sequence comes from Pedetes capensis, assembly GCA_007922755.1. Taxonomy (NCBI): domain Eukaryota; kingdom Metazoa; phylum Chordata; class Mammalia; order Rodentia; family Pedetidae; genus Pedetes; species Pedetes capensis. Next base: position 135,341 of record VMDO01002109.1, read on the forward strand.
GACCTGGGTCCCAAACTGGCAGTGCAGAGGTTTTCATTATTCTTAGAGTGTGGCAAGAAGGGCAGGCCAGTATAGAAGGAAATGGGGACAAGGGGGATGTTAGGTCTCTCTAGAGTTGGCCATGACTGACATCTGATGTGGTAATCCCAGGATGGGGGTGGCTCACATTTTTCTGTCCCCATATTCCCTCTTCCCAGTTTCTTGGAAGTATGGTTGAGGATGGCTACCAGCCATGAGGGAAAAAACAATTTCAGAGTTGCTTTTTGTAAACCTGGAAAAACCTCAAAGATCTTAGTTTCACTCTCTTATTTGCCGGAAAAGAAAACTCTGGCTCAGAGAGAGGTCCAAAGATCTACCCAAGATCATCCAGGGAGTCGCCTGGGTTGCTTGGACTCAGCCGCCCCTAGGGGAGGCCCAGGAGGGCTCAGATATCCTGATTCCCTCTCCCCAGGAAGAAGGGGCCTCTCTCAGCATTAGATGATTCCCATTTTGTTGGGGAGGTTTGCCAGGTGGCCTCACCCTAGCCCCTCTCTGAGTCACTGGGCGGTGGGGAGGACAGACAGTGGGGACTCTGTTGGGAGGAGCTGAGGCTGGGGGGAGGGAGAGGATGACAGGATGGAAATTTTAATACTGTGCCTGGCTCTAGGACTCACCTTGAGTGGCGGTGGGGGTGGGGACTGAGGGAGGAGGAGAGAAGCAGGGGTGAGTTCTGGGAAATGGGGAGAGAACAGAGAAGATGGAGATCAGTTGAAGAATGTGGGGGATTCAGACACACCTGGACGGGCGGCTACACCATCCCCATTTGACGGGGTGCTGCCTGGTGGAGCTGGGTCTCCAGGTTCCCGCACACCAGGCTCCCTGCCTCGGGTCTTGGCGGCCTCGATGCCTTTGACTCGTCGGGCATGGCGATTGCCCTTGTAGTGTGCCTCAGCCTGGCTCTTTAGGGATGGAGGAAGAAAACAGAATCTGAGATCACCTTTCATCTGCCTGATCTCCCCATGAAGCTCCTTCGGGTCCTAGGGGGCCTCAGCAGGCTGCAGCAAATCTCTGCCTACACCCCTGACATGCAAGGCCCCATGCCAGCAAGTCTGGTTATTCCTGGGGCTTGGACGAGCTTCTCAAGCTGGAGTCTCTGGGAATCTGGATCCCCACCTAGGCCAGACTGCACCCCACCACCACTCCCAGCGCCTGGTTGCTGACTCAGGAACCCCACCTAGTCCCAGGGTAGAGGGCAGGGGACTCCAAACCCATAGGAGAACACTAAACTGGGAGAGGACTAACAACTCCGCCTGTGGCATCTTCTTAGACCCTAAGCCTATATGCCCAAGTCAGCAGCCTCCAGGATCCTGCCTTTGCAGCTTTCGCAGCCAGTCCTAGGAGCTCCGGTGCCTGGGCTCTGTCCTGACTACTCTTCCCCACCCAGGTCTTGGTCTCATTTTCCCTGAAGCCTCTGCGGACACCCTGGAGGACCCTGGCCTCAAGCCCAGCTCTGGAGACAGGAGACAGCAGCAGAGACAGCTGTCAAAACAGAGCCACTTGATGGGGGAGGGAAAGGGAGGAGAAAAAGAGGAGAGGGCTGTTTGCTATCGGCTTCGCACACCTCCAATCTTCCTCTCTTCACCAGTCAGTAGAGACAAGGTTGGTAGAGAAGATGCTGGGGGTCTGAGCTAAACAAGAGGCCTAATGCTGGATCAGTCCTGGCTCCACTTAATTCATTGCCCACTCTGAGTTTCCACTCCCATTTGCGCCCTTGCTAAGAAAGTATAATCCTAGAGGCACAAGGTCACCTAAACAGGGGTAGAAATAAAAGGTGTGGACAGGCAGGAATAGAAGACTGACAGCCCAGGGATAGAACACTGGTATGCAGGGCCCAGCAGCATGGTGGGGTGTGTGTGTGTGTGTGTGTGTGTGTGTACGAGGTAGAGAAATAGAACATGCTTTTATCTTTCCCTAATCAGCAGAATGGAGCTCTGCTGTTTTTCTCCAAAAGCTCTCAGAGCCTGCAACTCACAAAGTCCCCTCTGGATCCAAAAAGAAGTCCCAGTGGAGGCTCAGAGGGAGGAAATTTGGGTGGCTGGACACTTAGGATCTGGTGGTTTCTCCTTATGGGGAAAATCCTATGGAAGAGGTATGGAGCCAGACTTTGTATATGTTTCTGAAGGAGGAGGTAGAAATGGAGTGGAGAGAAGGGGAAGCCAAGAGGTTAGAGGGAAAGGGTGGGCCAGGGCAGGAGTTCAGCAGAGCCAAAAAGAACATAGGCCCTGCAGGGGAAGCCAGGACCTAACTCAGCTCTGCACCTAAAGACCAGAGGGTGAGAGGCCACACTTCCACCTGTGTTCCCAGAAGCTCCGAGCCACGATGCTCAAAACCAAGGGAGGGAGGGACTGGCCTTAGAGGACTAATCTACTTCATGTCAAAATACACAGCAATCACTTGTCCCTCTCAAATGCCTTTCAAAAGCCCCTGCCATTCTTGCAGTATCCTCGTTTTCTGCTCTTCCTCTAACACCCCTTTAATCCCTGCCCCTCACCCAGAGCTCCCAGCCTCTGTCCTCCCTCAAGGTTCCCTGGCTAACCTTGTCCTACCCTCTGGGAGGATGAGCAGCTGGGCTTCTTACCTGAGAATTGAAGCGGATTTGACAGACATTACAGGAAATGACAGGCCGCTTGGTCTTGAGCAAGGGTCCCCCAAAAGTGTGGGAAAGCACAGCCTTCTGAACAGGGTCCATCTGTGGAGGCAGACTTGGGTGAGCCAGGAACCCCAGTACAAGCTCATGTCTACCACTGTCCCCAGCCCAGCAGCTGGATTGAACCAAGGTCCCAGAACCTCCTTCACCCCTCAGTATGCCTGTGGGCTGTACGCCTCACTCCCCTGACTCTCTCCAGCCCAGTCTTCATAACACTGGAAGGACCTATCTCCGACAGCTAGGCCAATCTACCAGAGGCCCCCTGACATGAAGTCCTAAAGCACCTAAAGCCTAGGGCCTTCAGCTGAAGCCTTTGAATTTTCTTGGCCCTGTTCTAGGGTAAGACTATTTGCTAAGCCCGGCCACTGGTCCCAGGAGACAGATATTCCCAGCTTCCCATCTCTGGGACCCAGCTTGCCCTAACACACTTTCTGGACCTCTTTAAGGTAGCAGCTTCTAGAGGGCGTTAAAGAACTCAGGAGTGAGTAGTAGGTGGGGCTAGTGAATAACTGGGAATACGAGGGTGACCTGGACAGCTAGGCTGGCGTGAGGTAGCCCAGGGATCTTCTGAACCCTCTCTCCCTGATCAACAGGGCTGTGGGGCTGGGCGGGATTAGGAACCATCTCTGTCTCCACCCTGGGTCAGCAGATGTCTTTGCAGTCTCCTGCCAAGAGTTCACAGGAGGAGGGGAGAGGATGAGAGTTTCTCTGAGGCCTTCTGCAATCAGGGGATAAAGCCAGGGGCCCAGAGGCATGAGAACAGCCTCCCTGAACAGTCCTCCTCCCTTTGGGCCCCTAGGCAGCCAGGGAGGGGCAAGACTGGAATGCAGCTGAAGAGGATTGGATGATGACTGGGTCCTCCCATCAGAACAGACAGAATTAGGACTGGAACCTTATCATCCAGGTTGGAGGGAACTGAATAAGACATAGTTGCTGGGGACTTGGAGTCCTTAACTCCTCAGCTGAGCCCTTTCTGTGCCCAGGTTTCAAGGTTCTCAGGAGACACTGTGAAGGATTTAACATGAAGCAGTGTGGAAGCCCAGGTGTCTTGACTCTCCTCTCCTCCCCGAGGAGTCTCACGGGCTGGATGGGGTTATTGATAGGAAAGGGGCTTCAGCATCCCTGCGAACTGGGCACACACCTCACCTATTCAGGCCCACGTTGGTAGTGGTGGGTGCAGGAGCCATAACTGGGTTCAGGTACCTGGTCTGACAAGTATCCATATGTTGGCCTATCCCTGGCTGGACAAAGCCCCTCTCAGTGGCTCTCTTTTCACTTTCCATCAGCTTCCTGGAAGCCCCAGTCACATTCAAGGAAAAGCCAAACAGAGAAGAATGGGTGTGCTTGTGTGTGTCAGGCAGGCTGTGATCAATCTGTGCATGGGTGGAGTGTGAATGAATGTCATGTACTGTGTGTACATCATTTATGTATCAACATTTCTGTGTTGGGGGCTCTGCTGACACCATGGATGGTCAGGTTGTGTAATCTTCAGCTCTGTGTTTATCTGTGTGAATGTACAATGTGTTTGGTGGAAAGCAAGACAGACCAAGTTGGAGACAGGCTTTAATCAGAAAGGGGAGATAATGCTTTCGGCACTATCTCCAGGCTTTGGTTCTTCCTATTCAGAGACCCCCCCATCTCTACCCCAGGGTTCTTCTAACCCCTGGACTTCCTTACACACTGGGTGGGGAATGGGAATTCAGCCCAGACAGAAACCCAATCTGGGCCAGGAAACCTAAGTCGGATGAAAACAGTAGGGAGAGAGGAGGATGGAGAGGGGAGAGCAGTTTCCTGCTTCTGTTCGTGACCACCCAATTGCCCTAGCCTGCTCCCTGGAAGGGCTGAGGACCCAGGACTCTGAGGATGAGCTGTGGACTGACCATCCCAACCCCCAGCCCTTGGAAACAGTCCCCGCCCCCCAGCCCCTCCTCCAGGGTAGGAACTTAACTTGCACAGCCTTTTCCCCAGGTTAAAGTCCAGAAACACCACCTTGGGGTGGGTTGGGGAGGGGGAGAGGGCAGCAACAGAGTCAGGTAGGCCCTCCCCATTTCTCCTCCAGGAACCGAGGAGACACTGGGCTGAAGGTGAAGGCTCCTGGGCCCAATCCCGGTGCAGGTGGAATGCGAGCCACTGGAGTGCTGCTCCAGGCCAAGGTCAGGAGGCCCTGGTGACCTAGATGAGGGCTCCCTGGGGAAGGGTGGAGGCCAGCATCTCCCAGGGCCCATCTTACTCCAGAGCCCCTTCCTTGGGATGATGGCCTAGACACTACTTGGAAAAGTCCCCAGACAGTCCCCTTCTACCTGTCCTCCAACAGCAGACATGAAGGGGAATGGCTCTCTGAAGCTGGGGCAAAATGAATCAGGAAGGGTAAGGGAGGCGGAAGAGAGAAAACCAGATCAGAAATAGGAGGGGGCCTCTGATTATATCTCCTTTCATTGTCCTTAATCTGATGGAACCCGCTGCCCCTTGTTTGACCACCTCACTTCTCCACCCCTCAAAATAAGGTGATAAGGGAAAAGGAGTGGAATCTCAGGGACAGGAAGACCTGAGAAACAGGTAGGATTGACACAGGAAAGAGAAGGAGCTGGGGTGTCTAAAGAGCCGGTGGAAGCTGGTAGGCAAGGAACGCTGGGGAGGGGCCAGGGCTGGAGAATTGGGATCTGAGCAGCGTGGTAAGGTGAGGGTAGCTGTAGGACCTGACTGGAAGTCTGAAGACTGGGGCACTCTAAGGACCGACCTGGAAAACAGAGGCTAGGGTGTCCAGTAGGGTGGCAGTAGGGGTTGGGGCGCCAGCTGGATCCAGAGATTGGTTAGGGCCGCGCCGGTGTGGGGGATGGGCAGACAACCCGAGGACTAGGCATAGGAAGAGGTAGCCAGCCCCGCAGGGCGGGCGGGGATGGGATGGGGGGGCGCTGCGGCAGCTGCGGAGCCCGGGAGAGAGGAGGGGCCGGGTGGCTTACCCTGCGGGACCCTGGGGGCCTCGGCTCCATGGCCCGGAGTGGTGGACCCGGGCAGGGGTGGGGCCGAGCCTGGCCGGCCGGGCAGGCCGAGGACGCGGCGCTCGTTGCCCGGGCGGCTCGGGGCTGTGAGACTGGGCTGGCCGGGAGAAGGGGAGGCGGCGCCGGCCGGGTCCAGAGCCCGCCCCGGAGGCGGGGCCGAGGGCGGGCCGAGGACGTAGGCGGGGACTGGGAGCTGGAGAGGAATGAAAGGGGGCTAGGGGAAAGGAGGGGAGGGGACGTCCATGACCAGACACTGCTTCCAGGAACGATCTTGTCCTGATAAGCAGCCACCTAGCCCCGTGGCGGGGGCATTGATCTGATGACCTCGGCTGCCTGCCCTAGGGCTCCTTCTTGGGTCTAATGTCCCCACCAATCCTACCGAAGACTGTTCGACTAGCTCGGACATTTGTCTTTTCTTTCACCCGTTTCTCCCTGACTCTTGCTCCTCTGCTGTTTTTTTTTCCCCCCAGAGTCCCCAGATGATCCTTTCCCAGCTCCCTCTGCACATAGCCTCTGTGTTGCTGCGTTTAACAAGTCTCTTCTTCCGTAGGGATGGGAAACCGAGCCCCGGTACCTAGGAGTGTCAGCGACTCCTTCGAAGTGCACTTGCTGCCCTCTGGCGGTCAAGTAGGGGCAGCACGGGGGAATGAGCGGCAGGAGGGCAAAGCAGCCCACTCCCCCGGACGCCCCTTTTTCTCTGGACAGAGCCTGGGATTCCCTCTCTCTCATCTCTGGGTCTCATCCCCTCCCATCTCACCTAGGGTAGAGAGAAGAGTAAAGCAGGGGCCTGGATCCAAAGAGATGCTGGCTTTGGAAAACGGGGGCGTCCAAGGGCAAGGGAAGCAATGGACAGAGTGGGAATAGAATGAGAAGAGACAGTAATGCAGAGAGGCCTAAGGGGTAGGAACTGCACCCAAGTGGGAGAGAGAGAGAGAGAGAGAGAGAGAGAGAGAGAGAGAGAGAAGGAGAGAGAGAGAGAGAGAGAGTGCTAGAGGTACCAGTCCACCAAGAGGCAGAGTGTGTACTGTGGGTACCACCACAACCACTACCACCACCACTTAATGTGGACTGAGCCCTTGGAATGTGCCAGTTCTGTACTGAGCTCTTTGCATGGATTATCTAATTTAATCATCAGAACTACTATCTGCAGTAAGCACTATTATTATCAACATCTTGTAGATGAAGGAACTGAGGTTTAGATAGGTTAAATAATTTGCCCAAGGTCATAAGCTGGTAAGTGGCTGAACTGGGATTTGAATTTAAACCTAGGAAGCTTGACTCCAAAGCCATGTACTTAACTGCTGCACAGTACTTCCAAAGGCCTGTCTGCAGCTTTTCTGCAGTCCTCATTCCCCTGCAGAATTTGACACTATTGATGCAGCCGGCCACACTCTCTCCCTTGGCTTCTCCAACTCTACAGGAACATATTTCCCTCCCCACCCCCTCCAGTGGCTCTTCTGTTTCCTATGCTAGAGCCTCCTCCTATTCCCACTACCTCATTCTACTTATTCCTTCCTTTCTCTTTCTGTTCCCCCTTCAATTAAAATAATACCAATATTTTGATAATAATAGCAGTTAACACTGACTGAGCGCCAACTTTGTGCTAGGCATTATGATTATGTAATACCATTTATACAAGTTTATGATTTAGTCCTATTACAGTGCCCCCACTTTTTTCTTTTCTTTCTTTTCTTTCCTCTTTTCCTTGCTTTGCCTTTCTCTCTCTCCCCCCCCCCAATACTTGGGGGTTGAACCCAGGGCCTCACACACACTTTGCAAGTGCTCTATCACTGAGCTGCACCCTCAACCCCCTTTTTTATTTTTATTTTCTTTATCTTGAGATAGGGTCTTGCTAAGTTACGCAGGCTGCCTCTGGATTCAAGTTTGTGATCTCCTGCCTCCACCTCCCAAGTCACTGGAATAATAGGCGTGCACCACCATGCCTAGCTATTTTTTTCTTTTGTGCAGTGTTGGGGATTGAACCATGGCCTCAAGCATACTACCCTGCCTCTACCACTGAGCCACAGCCCTAGTCCGTCCGTCCGTCCGTCCGTCTGTCCGTTCGTTTTCTTTCTTTCTTTCTTTCTTTCTACTAGGGGGTTGAACCCAGTGCCTTGTGCATACTTTGCAAGTTCTCTATCACTGAGCTACATCCCCAGCCCCCATTTTTTATTTTTTATCTTGAGGCAGAGTCTTGCTAAGTTGCACAGGCTGCCTGTGGCCTCAAACTTGTGATCCTCCTGTCTCTGCCTCCTGAGCTGTTTGGATTACAGGTATGTGCCACTATACCCTGCATAAATGGAATCTTTATTAGTATTTCTATGTTTTGCTATATACATATTTATCTTTCTCCCCTGAATTTGTTGTTGTTAGGTGCTGTTGAGTTGGGTCTGATTCATAGGGTCCCTCATAGGGTTTTCAATGGCTGATTGTTTCAGGATTGCTTTGGGAGTGGATTGCCATGTCGTTCTCCTGTTTTCATGGTGCTGGGAATAGAACTGTGGGCCTCAGAGAGTGCTGAGTAACACTCTACCAACTGAGCTGTACCCCAGCCCATTTTCCCCTGAATAGAGGTCCTTGAAGATATTTACCCTCATAATTATTCTCTATGTCTCCATGTGTCTAGAACAATGTTTTTCTTATAGTCAGTGATCCATTTCTCACTTGTAGAATAATGATAATAACAACAACCACCCCAAAGGGTGTCATAAAGGTTAAGATATGAAAAAAAATTAATAAACTTTGAAGTACAAGGCAAATGTTGGTTTGGGTTCTTTGGGAGGAGTTTTGGGGGTACAACTATTGGTATAAAGAGAACTGTATGTGAAGTCAGACGCTATGCATTTGAATCATATCTTAGGCACATACTGTGTCAATTTATATAAGCTACTAAACCCTTTTGAGGCTTGCTGTTTGTTGTCCCATTTGTTAAGCAGAAATAATAGCGTCTACCCAGTTGGGCCATTGCAAAGGTTCAATGACTTGCCCATAGAAACATCTTCTGCAGCCAGGTGCCATGGTTCATGCCTGTAATCCCAGTGACTTGGGAGGCAGGGGCAGGAGGATGGTGAGTTTAATGCTAGAGGCAGCTTGTATAACTTAGCAAGACCCTATCTCAAGATAAAAATTTAAAAGGGGCTAAGGGTGCACCTCAGTGCTAGAGCTCTTGCAAAGTATGCACAAGGCCCATGGTTCAGTGCACCAGTACTGCAGAATAAAAGAAAACGGAAAGAAAGAAAGAAAGAAAGAAAGAAAGAGAGAGAGAGAGAGAAATAGAAAGAAAGGAAGGAAGAAAGGAAGAAAGAAAGGAAGGAAGAAAGAAAGATCTGCTGCAGGGCCTGGTGCATACTCAACTCTGTGTGTTTGTGGCTGAGTATGGTTTGATGGGCCTGCAGCCATACCACTGTGGCATCAGATCTCAGAAGCTAAGCAGGGTAGGGCCTGATTAGTACTTGGATGGGAGACCACCTGGAAACACCAGGTGCTATAGACTTGAGAGAAGGACCTGGCAACCCACTCCCAAAAATCAATCTGCCATTGAAAACCCTATGAATAGCAGAGAAACACTGACAATAGTGTTTCGCCTGTTGTACATAGGGTCGCTATGAGTCGGACACCGACTTGAAGGCACCTAACAACAGCAACAACATGGTTTGATGGTGGATGACGTGAGTTGAACAAAATTATCTTCCCCTAAACTTTTAGCTTCAGCCTTTTCCCCAGGCCTCGAATTCCAACTGTCTCTTGGATCTTTTTGGCTTAATGTCCTCCTGTACACCTCCTCAGCATTTCCTAAACTGACTTTAGCACCCTTGGCCTAGATGGCTTCCTCCTCCAACCCTTGCCTCCGTCAGCAGAGACTTCTTCCTTCAGTCACAGAGGCCTGAAACTTGGAGTCATACTTGGATCTCCTCACCCCCTTCCCCAACACCAGTTGGTCACAATAGCTTGTCAATATTTCCTTAGAAACACTTCATTCGTCCTCCTTTCCTCTCCCTCACATGGCCACTGCCCTTCAGGCCAGCTTGTGCCTCTGACTTCCCTTCAGGCCAGCATGGCTGGGACAGCCTCCTCCAGCCTTTGTTCCCTTCATCCAGCTGCCCCACTCACCTTCCTCAACCACTGCTCTTACCAAGTCATTGTCCTGCTCAAGAACGGGTGGTGGCTCCATGTTTCACATTTTATTAAATCTAGACAACTACTGATCTTATCCAGCCAGCTGTGGGCTCCAGAATGCTGGATCTTAAAAACAGCCATGTTGATCTTCCTGCTTATTCCCTCATTCTGGATTCAGCATCTGTACCCCTCCACCTTGCTATAGTCACTACCACTGATTTAGGTCTCTTCACTTCTCTGGATGGTAGGGCCATTCACTGGAGACTGAGTGAGATAATTAACACCAAACAGTCAGCATGGTGTCTGGCCCATAGCAAGATCTCAGCAAATATTCACCATCATTACTCTTGTTAATAGTATACCAGAGCACTAACAATACTTGTCATTGACTAGAAGTGAAGAAGACTGGGTCCTAGGAAAAGACAAAGGGTGAAACACAGGAGAAGAAGGCAGGGGTGGGTAGGAGAGTGGGGAAGGTGGGCAGCTGTACTCACCGCGCTGTAGTTGCCAAAGAGGCCCAGAGTAGGTGCCGGCTCCAGTGGGAAGGGCAGGATCTGCTTGAGGTCCAGTGGAGGCTGCATGATGGGGGGCTGCCGCAGCAGAGGGAGGGGCCCTGCCCGGCTCAGGCTGCCTGAAAGGCAGAGAAAACATTCCGTAGGGTAGGAAGATGGAAGCTTGGTAACCCCGCCTGTGCCTGGCAGTCCCACCTCCAGCTGAGTCCCCACACTCAGAAGAGTGGCCCCGGGTGTGACAAGGAGGACCCCCACACACACACTTCCCCTATGGCTCTGGAGCAGTGGAACAGGTCCACTGTGGGCAAAGAGGCACAGCCTGGGCTTCCCTTCGGGTGGTTTTCACTTCCCCCTTCTCCAGCCTCCCTCCCCCAAGACCTTTAGGTACTTTACAGACCCAGGAAAAGCCTAGACCTCCTTTGCTGGCTGCCTGCTGGCCCAGCAGTAACTCAGGAGCCCCAAGCCCTTGGCCACTCTCTTTTCAAGGCTTGCTCCTTGCCCTACATCTGACTTTGGTATTATCTTTGGAAGAACAGAATCAAGTGTGTGATTCACCCCACTGCCCAAAGTGGGACACTGAGGCCTAGGTCTGGAGGGGGCTGCTGAATCTTTCAGGCTCTCAAAATATATTTTGTCCTAAGCATAATTCATAACTGTGGACACCTCTAGGGGCAGGTAGTGGGTGGGTGGCATTTTCTGCAAGCCCCCTCCAGCCCTCCTCAGTCCTCCCTAGCCCCTCTGACTCACCAGGAGTGCTCAGCCCCAGCTCTGCAGGAGGAACCACTGCCCAAGCCTCTGGGAGAGGAACGCCTGGGTCTGACCCCAGGGGGAAATGAAAGTCCAGGCCAGCCTTTCAATACCCTCCCCTGAAACCTTCTCCTCCCCTTAGAGTCATGGGAGGAACTACACCAGGTTCCAAAGGGGAAGCCCAAAGGCACTCAGGACCCTGTGGGCTTCCACTGGCCCAGCTTCCGACTGCGACCCGCTGTCCAGCAGCTGTGGAGCTCTGGCCACCCTCCACTACTCCAGCAACCCCCTGCCAGCAACAGGGGTTCCCAGGAACAAAGGCAAACCCAGGAGGCTGCATGCCTGGCCCAGTCCTCCCTTGACCTTCCGAGGGCAGGAGGTCCTCAGGATCCTTTCCTGTTCCCTTGATAGAGACTGCCCCCTTCATACCTTCAGTTTCTGGTGCCCGCTGCCCCCAGGCAGTGGCCTGGCCCTGGCCCCCCAGGGGCCTGGGCCTGACAGTGTCCCCTTCCCTTGGTTCTGCCCTCTGCCCCCTCCCTTGTCATCCCCCTCCCCCAGCCCAGTCAGTAGAATCAACCAATCAGAGTCCTGGAAAAGTGGGGCAGAGGGGAGGGCGGGGGAGCAGGGATTAGGGGAATCTGAGGCGAGAGGGAGGGGGTGGGGAGGGCTCAGGCACAGCTGGGGGCAGGGAGCTGGTCCAGAAAACCCTGGAGGGGTCTATTTCTTCCACCCAATGCCAAGACTGGATGGCCAGGATGCCTGAGACAGAGAGGGGTCAAGGTTTCTGGGAGCTTGGGTTCTAAATTCTCAGGCCTTTAGGAGAGGGTAGGATGCTTGGCTTCAGCCCTTGAGCTGCTGGGGGTCTGTGTGCCTAGTGTCTGTTTCCTTTTCTGACACCTTCAGGGTAAGGGTGGGGTAGGGTGGGGAGAGGAGAGACAGAGAGAGACAGACAGACCGACAAAGTGAGAGAGAATGGGAAAGTGTGGCAGAAGCAGGAATGGGTGACTGAGAAAGGGGACAGAGCCACTAAGAGAACAGAGAGCAGTGGAAAGAAGGAAGAGAGTGGAGTGAGATATGAAACCAGCGATGCTGCTGAGAAGCGGGACCCAGAGCGGGACTAAGGCAGAAAGACCAAAAGGCAGAGAGCAGAGAGTGAGGAAGATGAAAGCGAAGCCAGGGATGGACAGCTTGGCTGTCTCCTCTTCCTGCTCTGTCCCCTCATGGCCTGTCCCCGGCGCTGCCGCACCCTTCCTCACTGCCTGGCACACTCAACCAGGGCAGCCTTAACGAGCCTCAGGAATGGTGAGAGAAACCCGAGTGCGAGTGCGGTGCGCAGCAGCGTCCCCAGCATCCTGCACCCACCCCCAGCGGCTGCTTTGGGGCTGGCACTTGCCCTGCCCCTGAGAACCAGGGACTGAAGCTGGGTTCCTTGACCCCTTCCTCGCTCTGATGCTCTAGGCTCTTATTCCAGAAACCCACCCTAGAGGAGAGAACCGAGTTCCAGAAAAAGCCACAGAAAAAAAAATTGAGGAGCCTCTCCACACCAGGCAATACATTGTCAGTGTGATCACATTTAATCTCAGAGGTGGCTCAGTCTGAGGTGGCTATGATTCTATGAAATAGCTGATATTATTTCTTCCATTTGCCATATGAGGAAATTGGGACTCAGAGAAGTTAAAAAACTTGGTTGATGTCACACAGCCTGTAAGTATCAGGGCTGAGACTCCAGTGGAGATCTGTTGTACTCTGTAGCGAATTCTTTCTTTGCTACATCACCCCCAAAAGGCTCCAATTTAACTCTGAAGCTGAGATCTGAGCACAGGCTTCCATGTTGTTTAAGGAGAGGTTGGGGAGAGCAAGTTCCATACATTCCCTGGGATTGGAATCCTCATTCCATCACCAGAGGAGGGATGGAGGAAAACAGGTAGCAGCCACTCAGTTCCCTGTGGCAGGAACTCATCTTTTCCCCTGATGTGAGCCCTGGGCAGGGGAGGCCACAAGAGAAGTGGGAGAGACGGGTGAGTTGAGAATGGAGAGAGGGAAGAAAGCAGGGCAGGCAAATGGCGGTGCATTGTCTCCTCCCCATATTCCCGAATCCACTCCACTCTGAAACCTGAGGTGGGAGAGGGGCAGATGGCAGCTTAATGGTTGGGTGCTCAGAAACAGGGCTCTTGAGCAGGGGAATGCAGCTCAGTGGTAGAGTGCTTGCCTAACATGGTGAGGCCCTGGGTTCCATCTCCAACACCACAAAAACAAACAAACAAAAACCCAAAGTCAGAAAACAAGTGTTCTTGGTTTCACATAGCCCAAGCGTCAGGCACCTCTTCCCCCTTTTCTGAGAATAACAGTAGTTGCCCCTTTTTGAGGGCTAACTATGCCAGGCAGTTTCCATACATAATCTCGGAGTGGATGGTCCCACCATGCACTAGCAGGGTGAGTGGCTGGTTCCTCTGGCTCTCTCAGCCTCATTTCTCATCTGTCAAACAAGAACAACAGTACCTGCCTCCTAGAGTTGATGAGAGGATTGAACCAATCCATGTAAAGTGCTGGCATGCCATAATGAGAGCTCAATAAATGTTTGCCGAATAAGTGATGTCTCATCTGATAGGTGATGACAATTGCCTCAGAGAGGGAGAGTTACTTGACCAAGGCCACACAGGTAGTGGGAGGTTTGAACATACCTGCCTTCAGAGGCTGGATATTCAGGGACTAGACTTTTCTGGGTAGACTGGGGAAGGGCTGGGGTGGGAGAGGGGAAAGGCAGGCAAACAAGAAGGCCTGGGAGGCAGGAACTGAGGGAAGAAATCCAGGCTTTTGTCATTTGGCAAGGTGAGGACCTCAGGCAGGTTTTGAGGGAGAGGAGAGCAAATGTGTGCGTGTGTGTGTGCGTGCGTGTGTGTGTGTGTGTGTGTGTGTGTGTGTACTTGCGTGCGCACATGTATGGCACCCATGTTAGGCAGGGCAAGGAGGAGCTGGGGCTGGGCGGGGGCAGGCCACTCCAGAGGGAAGCTCATTAGAGTAATTATCTCCAGCAGCTCCACCCAACTTCAGGGGGAAATGCTACAGGCTGTATTAAAGACAGTTCCTAACACATTTCAGAGGTGTGAGCTTGCAGACCCTTGCTCAGATGTCCATCTGCCCCTCTGTCCATTTCCAAACCTTGCTTAGCCCTACGAAGTTTGATCTTGCTGGAGTTTTCCTGCTAGCATGAACACATGAGCAAGCCACACCCAGCTCCCTCGAGTCCACTGAGGCCTGGTCTTTTCCTGGTTTTCCCCAGAAGGTTTACCAGGTCCAGAGCCACAGCTCCTGGGCTGTCTGATGTGAGGTTGGGAAGGGAATGGGAGTGTCCGCTGTGAGCTGGCTCAGGGAGTTGCCTGTTTCTGGGTAGGCTGATCTGGGTAGACACAGGAGCCAGGAAAGGTGTTAGGGTAGGACTGTGAGTTAATGTTAGTCTGAAGACTGAGCCAGGATAAGATCAAAATCAGAGATATGTATTGGGGTTAGGATTGCTAGTGGGTTAAGACCCAAGGTGGTGAAAGGCACAGGGTGAGCATGAGTTAGAATGGGGATTAGACTCTGGGGCCCTGGGAGAAATTGAGATCTCATCTCCCATTCATCTCTTTTCCTTTCCAGCCTTTTGGATTCTCTTCCCTCCCCAAATGCCTAAAATCAGGTTTGGGGTGGGAGGAAAGCCATGAACCCGTGGTTTTTATTCTCTTGACCAAGTCCAATGTACATGTCCCTTTCTCCCTCAACTCCCCTATCCTGGCAGTAGGTAGGCTGAGGGCCAGAAAGACTTTGAAGTCAAAGATGAAAGAGACAAGAGGATGATTATGAACAAGTACTGAAAACACGTCCCTAATAACCCCAGGGTGGATGTAGGCGGGGACAGGGCCTAGAGGGAGGAGGGGCCTGGGACTAGAAGAGACTGATCACTGGGAAATCTTCCCAACCTGACTTTGAGGGGCCTGCGCATCCCCCCGCCACCCCTGCACCAGGGACTCAGTTGGAAAGGATAGTGCACAAGCGCTCAGAACAAGGAACCTTAACCTGGAACTGCCACTTTGAACCCGAGGCCCTGATTCTAGATCTGGAGCAGGCCGGGCAGGGAGATGTTGGGCAGGGCCATCTTGCACAGACTCAGCAAGCTCAGCATTCAGGAAGGAATACCTTAGTATAGGTCTTGAGGGCAGGGCTTGTGCCCTGGCTGTAGCTTCCTCCCTCTCTCCTTCCTCAAAGGGGCCTGGGATATAGGATGTAGCTCTGTGGAAGAGCGTGTGCTTTGCAGGCACAAAGTTCTGGGTTGATCCCTAGCATGCCCCCCCAAAAAAAAAAAATAAAAGAAAGAAAGAAAGAAAGAAGGCTAAGATGTCTAGGCCCCACCAGCCTTCCCAGGAGGGAGTTAATCATAGTGTCCTCCAGGGAGATGTGGTAGGGCAATTGATGGCTGGTCCAATTGCAGAGGATTGGACTCCTGCATTCTTCCTTTGGCTGGAGTCTTGGACCAACTCTAGCAAGTCTCTGATGCCCTCCTGACCAGGGCATCCTGACCAGGACAAGTTCTGATCACCCTGGCCTGTTCCAGGCAGGCATGATACAGCCTTTTGGGGCTGGGTCCTAAGGTGGAGCCAGAGTGCAGGGATAGCATAGGTTGGAGGAATGTGGAGCCTGTGCGATGGGGGCCTGAGTCCAATCTGTGTTGGGGGGCGTCCTTCTCGGGGAGTGGTATTCAGAGAAGGGTGCAGAATGTCTTCTGTTGCTAAAGACACCCTTGGGAAGGAGGCAGGCAACCAGCCATTCATGTCTTGGTTCTCTCATTCATTTATTAGCTATGAGGGAGTGCCAGGTGGAGTGGAGCAAGAGGCAAAGTGATGAGAGAGACTGTCCGCACAGGTGGAGGGGAGAGGTGGAGGGGAGAGGTGGAGCAAGAAGGGCTGAAGGGAGAAAGCGGGGAGATTAACAGGGTAGACCGTCAACTGAAGAGAAGAGAGGCAGGCAAACGCCCAGGGTCTCAGGAGAGGGATGAGGGCATCAGCATGGAGCCAGGTGTCCTCCACGGGGGAAGGGAGACCACAGGTGTCCTGATGTGGTGGGGGGCTCCCACCATAAACAGGGCCCAGGAACCGGCCTGGCCAGAGTGAAGGGCAGAGATCAGAGCAGGCCTGTGCACTGTTGTGAGGGCAGGGTGAGGAGCAGGGGCCTGGACCTGGGGCTGGAGCTGATGCGGAGTCCGGAGCCCAGCTAGGCCCTCTCCTCCCCCATCCCTGGGGCTCCCTTCCCGATGTAGGTCATGAGGATGGGGTTGCTGTGTCGGACGGGTTGTCAGAGCCCAGCGGGACTTCCCCTCCCCCATCCTTACTGTCCCCTCGCCCCTCCCTCTCCTGGTGCCCCCGGCCCAAGGCCGGGGTGGAGGGGGAGAAGGAAGACGGGAAGGAAGGGCCCAGGCAGCCAGAGCAGGGAGAGAGAGGGGCAGGTCCCAGCGTGTTGGGGCAGGATGGCTGCGGAGAAAGGATCTAAGCCGCAGGAGCCCTGGGATGGACAGTTTCCCTCCCCCTCGTCTCCCCAGCCCCCTTATCTTCAGCCGTCAGGTTCCCACCTCCCACCACACTCACCTCGAAGCTACACCCACCATCTCCCCCTCCCCGCCCCCTACTTCCTCCTTTCCCTCTTATCCGGGGCCCAGAAGGATGTCGGAGTGCCAAAGCAAAGGGTGGGGGGAAGGCGTTGGGGGTGACGGGTCAGAACCTTTTCCCCAACTCCACTAGGCCAGGACCAAGCCCCCTCCCCCTGCCTCTCGTAGACCATCATATAATATTCATGAGCCTCATGAATACGCAATGTTCTTATTATGGGGCGGGGGTCTCACTCCGCTCTGCCTCCCCCTTCGCCTCTCCCTAGATTACCAGGAGAAGCGGCACCTTGGGAAGGAGAAGAGGGGACCCCAGATGTGGAGCCAGATGAAGGGGGAGGGGGAGCCGGTGGCTGACGGGCGGCCGCAGTCACCGCGGTGCCGGGAGGTGGTGTGGGGGGGTGACCCACTGAGGGGAACCCTGGAGTTGGGAGCCCGGAGTCGCAGAGGCCACTCACCGAGGATCATGCTGGGGACCCAGGTGCCCGGGGTTCCGCGTCGCTCTGTCCCGGGGGCCGTTCTGGCCCGGCTGGGGGTTCGGGGGGAGGAGTCAGGGGAGGAGCAGAGGCCGTCCGAGGCGGAGCGGGGGCGGGGCCCGCAGCAGGTGAAGACTGGAGGAGGGAGGGACCCGGCCACCCGCGGCTCCGCGAGGGGGCGTCCTGGCCGTCTACCGCTTCCTCCCGCCCTCTGATTGCTGCCTCTGGATCTAAGGGCTTTACGATGTCACTGCAGCCGGGTGTGTGTATGGGGGGCGGGGGCAAGACATCTAGAAGACAGTATGGGGTGATGGAGGAGGCTGGAAACTAAGATCCCTGGGTTCCGGGGAGGGGATGAGTCTGAGGGCGGGAAGTCTCATTCTAGGCTGATGGGGGCGGGGATGCCTAAATGTTCTGGGGAGGGACGGAGCCCAGGTTGGGTGGGACTGTTGGGTCCCTTCCAGAATAATGGGCTGGCACGGGGGTGGGAGTGCGGTAGGGGTGGTGCAGTAGAGAATGTTTGGGTCCTAGTTTTTTTTTTTTTTTTTTTTTTTTTGAGGGGTATATGCCTGGGAGCTGGGACTCAGAGGTGAACTGGCTGGTTGAAGGTGGATCAGAGGTTGATCTCTGGCTGGGGTCCGAATGCCTGTGTCCTTAGGGAAACTCTGAGTGGAGAGACAGCAATCAATGGTCCTGAGGAGGTGGAAATAGAAGCTTGTAATGGAGATCATTAGGGCATTTGGAAGATGGTATAAGATCAGAAATGAGGGACAACCTTGTAGAGATGCCCTGGATTGAGCTGGGAGGGGGAGCTGCTCTCCAGGGCCTAAAAGCAAGGCATTCCCCACCGAGGAGAGCACTGTTGAGGTGGAAGGGAGGTGAAGGGGAGGACAGAAAATAAGAGCTATGGAGAACTCTGGCGAGAGGGCACTGGGGACAACTGGATGTGTTCTAAGGCCAACAGAGGGATTGGGCTGGAGGCTGGCAACTGGGACCCCAGCACAAAGCTGGAGTCTGGGCGTCTGTGAGAGGTGTCTGGGGAAGATGCATCTGCTACAGCTTGGACCTGTCTGTACCTGCCTCAAGAGGGAGGTGGCAGGCAGACTTCCCAGAATGCCAAGCAGCAAGCTTCAGGCCAACTCCAGCCAGAGGGAAAGGGGGTGTGACTGGGAACTGGAACAGTTGGGGTTTAGGGAGGGTGGAGGCAGGGAGGAAGAGGTCTAAGAAGGGCGCAGGCCTGGGATCTTGGAATGGTTTAGGGAGGAGGAGAACTGGCATTCCTGGGTTCTGGAGGGAAATTGGGGCTGAATGGCCAGCAAAGGTACATGAAGTTTGGGTTCCTATTTCTGGGTTCCAGCAACCTCTGCCCTCATCTCACTGATCTAGTTTGAAGAAAAGATCTGTTTCTGCACCTGCCAAGATGCTCCAGCTCATGGGCAAGAGAAAGCTGAGGGTGCCAATGCCTTGATCTTGTTCTGACCCAAAGATCTTTGGGGACTGTGACCTTGGTGCCCATATCTGGCCACGGGGGAGGATGTGGGGTCTCTGGGTCCATCATAGGAGGTCCTCTTGCTCTGAATCTGACCTGCCACCATACTGTTGGACTCTAGTGTCAGAAAGTCTGCTTCTCCTTAGCCCTTTCTCCTCTGCCCATATTTTTGCTACTGGGTAGGCTCTGGGACTAAACAAGGGTCAGTACTAGGCATGGTTGGCTGAGATGAGTCCCCTTTGCCCTCAGCCTTAGTCCACCCTTTCACATGGCCCCCAGGGACTCTGAGTTAGGTAGGTCTCTGAAGAGGCCTTGCTTAACTTACTAAGGGGAGGCAGCTGGCTGGAGGGCGGGGTGACCTTGTAGGCAGCTGGGGGGTCAGTGTGTGGGGTGAATTCATTATTGATGAGCCCTGCACCCCAGGCTACTAATGAGCTCAGGCGGGCTGCTCTAATTGATGTCAAGAAACTTGAGACCCCCAGATCATCTTCCCGCCTGCCAGCTGCCTCTTCTGAGCCCCCTCCTTTCCCACCCCAGCTGCTCTGTTCACTTCCTTCCCTCCTCTTTTCCATCTCCACCAACACAGACAAGGATAGCACTCAAGCCTCCTAGCCCCCCATCCTCTTGTTCCTCTGGATCATTCAAATCTCAAAGTGGGAGGTACACTTGCTCTGCAGGGATGGGAGATTTGGGAGAGGAAACTCAGCCCAGAATCAGAGAATTACAGCTTGGGGACAGAGACTGGCTCTGGATTACATCTGTGCCATTTCTGAGCCCAAGGAATTCCTTCCTTATATTGTGCATCCACGGGAGAGATCTTGTCACTCTCTCAAAAGCACTGGCACCACACGTCCACACCCAAGACAGCAGCCCAACACTCCCAGCCCACATCCCTTCCTCATTTCCTCCCCACAACAGTGGGGGAGATTTCACATCTGGCCCCTGGCATCTAGCTGCTGCCTCCCCCTTCCTTCTCCTGAGGGAGACTCTTCTTGATGGGGTGGCAGTATGGAGTTTCCTTCCCTGAGAATTTCTGGTTCCCTAGACAATGGCTGCCGTTCTTGGAAATACTGGGTGGTTCTTTGTCTCATATCTTTTCCCCTGTGTCAGTCCCTCTTCATTTATGGGTTCTGGGAAGACATTCCTGAGGTATGAATTCTTAGAAGTCATAGACTGAAGTTTGGTCCAGGTGGTCTTCCCAGAGGATTATTTCGAGGTAATGCAGGCACTGCTAGGCAAGAACCTGAGTTAATAATAGCCCTG
This sequence comes from Pedetes capensis, assembly GCA_007922755.1. Classification (NCBI taxonomy): domain Eukaryota; kingdom Metazoa; phylum Chordata; class Mammalia; order Rodentia; family Pedetidae; genus Pedetes; species Pedetes capensis. Next base: position 155,261 of record VMDO01002109.1, read on the forward strand.
GTGATAAGGGAGACAAGAGAGGTGGACCTCATACCCTCCCTTCCCCTAATTCTCATAAATTTGTGGCTATGCTGCCCCCTGGTGGCAACATTCTGTTCTAGCCTGACATGGACATCTTAGCTTCCAACTGTTTCTCTCATTCTTGCTCCTCTGGACAGAACTTATGGAGAAAAGGGAACCCTGAGGGGGCAGAGAGAATGGGGACTCCTTCATGTTGCATTTCCCTTTAAAGACTAGAACACTCTGGCATGTTGGTTAAGAATGAGGACTTTCATAATTAAAGCTGAATTTGATTTGCTCTGCCACACACTCTGTGACCTTGGTCAAGTTACATAACCTCTGGGCCTCAGTTTCTCCTTGTATAAATGGGGTTCATAGTACCTACTTCACAAGATTGACAGACATGAAATAAAATGATGTATGTAAACTATTTAACACCCTTTTGGTCCCCCACCCGCACTCCATAGAAATCAAAACAATATAAAAACCTAACTGGGTTTCTTCCAATTAGTTCCATGGTTGTTTCCTTTCATTTTATTGTTCTGATTTAAGAGAAGCCCAGGTGAATCTTCTGCACCATCTTTCCACCTTCAACTGGGCCCTCCCCCTTTGTATTCTTCCATAATCCTTAAACTCAAAGAAGGGATTCCTTTCTCTTCTCCCTTGAGGGTATTGGGGACCAGATCCGGTGGGGGCAGGGTGAGGGGGTAAAGGAGACAAGCCCTCCTTTCTCCCCTTCCATGTCTCTTAGTCATCTAAGAGAGAAGTTCCTGGGGGTGATACTTTTGGCTCCCGGTGGAAAGAAGACGCTAGAAGACAGGCATTTCCTTCTTGCCAAGCCTCCTGATTCCAGGATGGGTTTGGAAGGAGTGGGGTGGGAGGACACAGATTGCAGCTTGGTCACTGGGGGCACCGGGTCAGGTTTATTGCACTTGCAACAGAGTTTAAATAAGTCCTGGGGTCTGGAGCAGAGGGGAGAGGAGGGGAGGGGAGGAGAGGGGAGGGGAAGGATGAGGAGGACTGGGCAGAGAGGGAGGGGCAGCGTCAGTGCAGCTGGTGGGCGGAACGCAAGTCCTGCAGGTCCAGGGCTCCCCTTTCTCGGGGGACTGAGAGGGCCTGTGTCTGGCCTGGGTGAGGTTCCAAATCTGTTGCCATCATGGCCTCTTCAGGGTCCTGGGTAATTCCTGACTTCTCCTAAGTCAGGAAAGAATTGGGCCTCTAGGCCCAGTTCTGGAGCAGACCCAAATGTAGTCCTGGATCTGCCTGGACTAGGTTATCAACATCCGGGCCAACTCCGGATCAACCCCATGCCCCAGACTGCATGTGGCTCCATTCGTGTTCTCACTCCTCTGGAGCTGGGTCTGGGCCAGCATTGACCTTTATTTGGGATCTGTCCTGAGCTGGTCCTGTGGCACCATCCATGGTTACTGTTTCTTGTTGGCCCACCAGGATGGGGGCTGTCAGAACTGCCAGGTCTCATTCCCCAAGTCCCAGGTTCTTAGGTGGGGGCTTTCTTTGGATGTCTGGCAAGGCTGATGACACATCTTTGCAGGCTGGAGTTGGACAGGAAGTCCTGGTGGCATGTCTAGCCCAAAGAGCCATGCTGCCGATTAGATTCCCTAGTTGATTCCAAGTTGCTTTCAGGAAACTCTCCAAAATGGAAAGGCTGCAGAAAGACTGGGGCTTCTGTCCCTGGATCTGAGTTCCTCCATCCATGAGAGGGCATGTGTAAACAAGGGTCCTTCACAGTGCATGGGGGGAGGGATCCCCAGCTTTTCTCCCCCTGGCTCTGGCCCTTCAAGTATGTCTCTGGGCCAGGGAGAGGAACTTCTCCTTGGCCCTCAGCACCTTCAGGAAGTGCTCAGTCCTCTCCCTTCAGCAGATGGAGGGTGAGGGCTGGCTCTTCAGGATCAGGAGTCTGGGATCAGAAGGACTCAGGCATCAGAGGTGGCAGGAGGCTTGAGTTGAGCTTTCTCCATGGCAGTGCCATATGGGAGGGAGCGTTTGAAGAAGCCAAGCTGATGAAAGGGAAAAGAGGGAGCATTTAGGTACCACCATCTCTTCCCAGCTGATTCCAAGAGGAAAAGAGGACTCTGGTGCCCCAAATCCCCCTGCAAAAAATGGCCTCTGAATTCAGATTAAGATACTTCTCGAAGAAGTCCAGTGGCCAAAGAGGGCTAAAATCAGGGGGGATTTTACCAGTGCCTTAAAAATGCCTGGAGGGGGAAATAGGTTTGACTCAAGTGCCAAGTCTGATTGGATAATGGTGGCTGCCTCTTGAGGATTCTAGGGATCATCAATTAGTGATGGCTGCTATGGATATTTGGAGGAAGTGACAGTACAAATGCCATGTACTTGTCATCTGTGGGTCACTCTGATTTTGCCAGTATGGGCAACCTTATCATCTTGAGGCAAGAGGATGCTTTCTAAGTTAGGGGCTTCAGAATGAAGGGAAGGATCCTATAGGAAGGGACAGGATTGGATGCAGGTAGCTAGGGCAGAGGTGGGGGCATATGCTGCAAACTGATCAGGAGGTGCATACTTAGGATTATGGTAGCTTAAGGGCAGAGTCTGAAGGGAGGGTGGCTAAATTATGGGCAGGATATAGCTGACCTTGTAGAGGATGTAGATGAGCAGACCTAGAAGCAGGAGACCAAAAAGGATGGCTAAGATAATGATCCACAATGGGACACCATTGCTGCCTTCTGCTTTGGTCCATTGCACAGCTGTGGCCACCTGGAGAAGAAGTCAGTTGAAGTTGCTGGGAACCCACAAATTCTTCCTACTCTTCACTTGGCTCCCCCTTGCTAGATCTGGACCAACCTTCCACCTCTCATTTTGAGGTAACAGCACTTTGAACTTAAAGACGTGAGTGCGTAAAGTGTCCAATATTGTCCCTTACTTTTGGGCTCTCACACCTGCTGTTCCCTCTCCCCAGAATCTTCCTTTCCTGAATGGTTAGCCCATTAGTTCCTTCAGGTCTCAGCTTGCACACACCATTTCTGCCAGGAAGCCTTCTCAGACCCTGCAAGACCGGGCTTGGGTGTTCCTATGATGTGCTTCCATGGAGACCCTGGGACTTGTCACATTGTATGTCACTGCATGCTCGCCTGTTCACTCCAGAAGCGGAAATACCATTGTTGATCTTGCTTACCATATCTCTTGCACGTGCACAGTTCCTGGCACCTAGTAGATGCTCAAGAAATACTTTTACAATAACAAGAGTACCCCCTATCCTTGTCCCAGTCCTAGTTCAGTCCTCTGAGCCTGTCTTCCATGACCTAGACCTATGACCCTGGACTCACTTGAAGTTTCTTTTGGGGCAGCTGCCGAGGCAGGATTCGGTAGGGCATCTTTAGAGCTTCATACACAGCTTCACACTGCAGGCTAAATGCTTGGTGCTCCCTCTGTGGGTGGGGAAAGGTGGTCAGAGGCAGCCCCTTTTGGGATCTAGAGGACAAAGGGCTTCCCCAAGGTTGGGCTCATGCTGTTATCTTTCCCTATTTTGAACTCATTCTCTCCTGATTCTATATTGATGTCTACTATATGAAATAATACATGTGAAACTGAATATAACTACATGATATATAATCAGATGAGTACATTGTTGCTGTTGTTGTTAGTTGCCATCAAGTTGGTATCTGACTCATGGCAACCCTCTGTACAACCAGGGAAACACTATTGTCAGTGCTTCTCTGCTGTTCATAGGGTTTTCAATGGCAGATTGATTTTTGGGAGGGGGTTGCCAGGTCCTTCTCCCAAGCCTACAGCTTCTGGTGTTCCCAGGCGGTCTCCCATCCAGGTACTAACCAGGCCCGACCCTGCTTAGCTTCCAAGATCTGACGGGATCGGACGCCACAGGGCTATAGTTGCAGGCAGAGATGAGTACATAGTTGACATAAAATTTTTTTTGGATCATCAATGTGGGTTAACACCCAGGACCATGCTTGGCCCATAATGTATGCTCAATGACTGCTGTTTACTCTTCCAGGCATCTGCTTGCCTGCTTATTGTGGATTCCTCTTCCCCCTCACTGCTTTCCTATCATTTTTTGGACACTGGTCTTCCTTTTCAGCTCTCCTTATCTGAATGGGCCAAGAAAGGGAAGCGGTTGCGCCTACTCTGGCCACAAGGTGGCGCTAAGGACACATAGCCGGGTCAAGACTAGAGCCAGAGCAGGGAGCTGGAGTGACTGGCGCATTCACCAATCCATTCACTAAAGGAGAGGTGGTGAGGGCAGCAGAGGAGGGCAGAGTCAGTCCCAGCAGGCCTGAAGGTCAGGGTCAAGACTGAAGCAAGGCTCCCTCACCTGCAGGAAGGTCTTGGCCCAGACTCGGAAATGTAACTGCAGACTTCGGCTTTCTTGCCGGTGCAGTGGCCCCAGCTCACAGCGTAGCCTGAAACACTCAGCTTCTGGGCATTTCTGGGAAGAAAGAAGAGGCCAGAACCTGGAAATCTGCCCTTCTGATTGTTCTGAGATCCCCAAAAGGTACTGCCCTCTTAGGCCTAGACCTCATTTCCAGTGTGACTTACCAGGACCTGTGGCCCCGAGGAAGCAGGGCTCCGGCCTGGGACATCTCGTCTCTGCAGGTGGTGTGGGGAACCCTCATCCAACTGAAAGAGGAAAGAGACCCTTAGCTGCTGCTCTCACGCCATTGCAGCACCTAAGTCAGCTCCCACTTGGGTTCTTCAGCATTTTCAACCTGTTTATCTGTCTCTGTATTGAATTACCCAACCAACCACTGCCCACGTGAAAGGTACCAAGAGTTCAGTGCTGAAATACGGAATCTTCCTCCCCCTCCCTTCCAGGGCTTTGAGGTGTCTGTGCCTCTTGACCCCTCCTAGTGGCCTCATCCCAGCTACAGGCACAACCCTGGCATCTCTCCCAGGCCCCAGGGGCCTTTCCCAGCCCTTCTGCTCTGGGCCTCTGAGCCTGCCTGCTGTGGTGTCCAGGCCCTCACCTCTAGGCCCTGTGGGTTGGGAGGGTAGCTGGTGGTACAGTTGCTGAGTCCTGTCACCCTGGTCACATAGAGGAGCTGCTGGTCATCCAGAGCCTGTGGGCAGCTGAGCTCCAGCACACCCTGGCTGATGGAGCTGGGGCCCAGGTTGATAAGCTGAGGGAAAGAGCACAGTGGCCATAAGGAGGCAGGACCCTTCCACCCCTGTTAGGCTCCAATACCCTGCTGCAGGGTTCCTATCTCAGGAGTGAAGGAGGCCCAAGGGGCAGACATGAAATCTACTGCAGCAGACACTTTGAGTGGCCTCCAGCCCTCCTCACCTCATAGACATGGTGGACAGCAGGGCCTACGTCCCCCTCCTTCTGAGGCTGGTCTCGGGAATGCCAGTCGCTCATTGGGAAGAGCACCGCCTCCGGCTTGGAGACACTGAGGAGGAGGATGGTTTAGAGGACAGTGGAGGGCACCCACAGGCCTCTTTCCCTAGCCATCTGTCACCCTTCCAGGGAAGGCCCCATTTGGCCTGGCCACTGACCCGTTAAGGGAGACCTGCGCTTGAGCCTCCACGGAGAGCGGGAAGGAGACGACGTTGCTTTGCGAGTTGTTGAGATTCTTGCTGTAGGATGGAGGGGGGACTGAGGTGGTGCCAGAACCCAGCCCAGGAGAACTCTGCCTGGCTTGGCCACCTGCCCCACCCACCCTTCTTCTGCCCCAACTCAGCCCCAGCACAACCCTACACTTGCCCTACCTGAGGATCTGGAAGTCAAACTGGATGGTTTTCTTCGTGTCCCGGAGATGAGGGACGGTGAACCGAAGGCCACCCCAGAGCTGCAGATCAGGGTGGGAAAGGGTTGTCAGATCGGGCATTTGCAATTGTGATTCCAGCCCCTCTATGCTGTAGCCATGCTCTGGACTGGCTGGTCCCTGTCCTAAGGTGCTCTCTCCCCCAGCCTCCTCCTCTTCCATCCCAGACTTACACTGGCTCCTGCCTTCATGGGGTTGCCCAGGTCACACACCAGCAGGCGGCTCTGGTTCACAGCAAAGTAGTCACAGCTCAGGCTGGAGAAGTTCTGGAGGTGAGTGGGCGCATGTCAGGCTTTGGTCCCCCCTCTAGAACAGTGCCCCCTCAGCCCCACTTGAGAGCCTCTCTCACCCCTGGGTGTCTGACGAGTCCTGAGTACTCAGCCTCTGGAGGGGCTGTGACCCGAAGCTCAGCCTCGTAGGCGCCACCCTCACCCATGTTCTGGGCGTGGAAAGTTAGGTTCAATGAGTTCTTGTCACCCAGGTACACATGCTTCTGCTCCCTGGAGGGCACATACAGGGTAGGGACCTGAGGAATTAATCCTCAAACGGGACAACAGGCATAACAATGTAGTAGTAACAAGACACCACTGACTGCATTCCAACTCTACAGCAGGCACTAGGCTAGATGCTTTATGGAGATTGTTACTGCATTTAATCCTACCAAAGAGTCAAAGAAACAAATGTTATTATTCCTATTATACAGCTGAAGAAGCTGAAATTCAGAGGTCAGTGACCTCCCAAGGTCACACAGCTAGAAAGCTCCTACTCTCTACTTTTTCAGGTGCCAGGTGTACCTGGAACTCCCTAGATTAATGTCAGCCTTACTTACCCATACACTTCCAGCTGGAGGTCAGGCACACAGATGTTGTCTTCCCCACAGTCCAGCAAGATCTGAGCCTGGAGAGCAGGGCGGCCTTGAGAGGGGAGTCTCTGCCATTCCTGGGCTGCAGGTGCCTTCTCCCCAGGGCCCTTCTCCTGGATGCCCAAGCCTCTGTCTTCCCAGACCCCTCTCCTAACCCTGTCCTTACCTTGTCCTCTATCCGGCTCTTGCTCTGGTAATGTAGGACTGGGCGGAGGCCATGGCTGTCCATGGGGGCTTCAGGGTCCAATGAGAAGTTGAGGGCGATGTGAATTGGGGAGAGTTTGTCTCGAAATTCTGACTCATTCTGGGGTCAGAGGAGAGAGTTCCACATGGTCAGGGGACTCTAGGGATGTGGTGGCCCTGCTCCTTAGCTTCATATATCCATTTGTTTGCTCAGGGCCCAATTCTGGCAGCATGGTCCCCAGCTCTTCCTCAGCCTCCCAGGAGTCCCAAGGCCTTTGGGCGAGGCCTCAGCTCTGTGTAGTCACCAGCCCTGGCTGTCCACACCCCGCCTCAGCGCCGTACCCGGAGGTAGATCTTCATCTCTCTGCAGTCCTCTCGAGCCCCATTCTGGATGAGCAGGGCTTGGGCCAGGGTAGCCTGCTTGGAGGCCAGGAACAGCGCCCGCCGCACCCCTCCCTTCTGCTTCTGTGAGTCCAGCTGGAGCTCCACCAGGAAGCCTGCAGCCAGGGACAGAGGGGTGAGGAGCTGCCTCTCCCTCCTGCTCTATTTAGGGAGAGAGGAGGGGTCCTGCTCCCCAGCCCCTCCATCCCATCCCACAGTCTGATAGACCCAGGCAGTCTCCCTCACCAATGGAGTTGGGGACATGTTTTCCAGAAGCATTGAGGCAGAAGCTAAGGTTGATGCTGGAGGAAGACCAAGAAGAAAGTAGATGAATGCAGCTGGAACTGGCATCCTAACCTCTGCCTGTCTCCCAGACACACCGAGACCAGGACACCCCCATTTGTCCCTCCCTAAGGCCAGATCCCTGCCCAGCTCACCAGGCCACAGGGTTCCCCTCCAAGCTGCAGCTGCGCTCCTCTGGATTGAACATGGCGGGGAAGATCGTAAGAGAGGCGCTGGCAGACACAATAGGGCGACCCCTGCCAGGAGTGGATGTGGGGTAAATAGGATTAAGATTCCTTGGAGGGCTGGGCACAGGAACCTGGAGCCCAATTCCCGGATGCCAGTTTCCTGCACACTGATTTCCCAACCTTAGCTCTATGGAGAAACTCCCAGTGCCTAGTTCCCCTAGGCTGCCTTAGTCCCTCCTTGGTTTCATACCTGTACACCACAGCCTTGTCCACACCAAAGGTCCCCACAATCAGATCTGTAAGAAGTCAAGAAACCATTCCTTACAGCAAGCCTCAAATCAGGATCCTTTCTTCTTAACTGCCCTCCAGTTTCATTGCTCAAGGAGGCTGAAGGGAGGGAACTGTGCCATCTGGTGGCATCAGCCTAGAACTGCACCCATTTTAGGAGAGCTCAAGACGGGATTGGGGGTGTGTGATTTGCGAAGTCTAATGTGAAAGGGGCTGGGATTTAGCTCGGTAGAGCACTGCGCTGCAATCTCTGAGGTCCCGAGTTCAATTCCCAGCACCGCAAAAATGGGAGAAGGACCTGGCAATCCACTCCCAAGGCAATTCCGAAACAGTCAGCCATTGAAAACCCTATGAGGGTCGCTATGAGTTGGATACCGACCCGAAGGCACCTAAAAACAACAACAACAACAACAATGTGAAAGGGGTGTTGGACACAACTCACCAGGATATCCATTGCCATCCAGGTCTCTGCCTCCTCGAAGTGCAGAGCCAAAGAAGTCTGGGGTGTGACCAGCTGCCCACAGGGGCTGTAGAACCTGGGAAGGCTTCAAGCCCAGCCCAGCTGGGCCCCCAGGGAACACAAACACGACTCCCTGCTGGGCCTCTCCACCAAAGGGAGCCCCAATGGCCACATCTGCAAGACACATAGGCCAGGGATCAGGGGGCCAAATCTCTGCCACTGGACCTCAGGATTTGGGATCTTTTGTTCCCATCTGTCAATCCCTTTCTTCTAATCTCTTCAAACCTCAACACCTAGACTTTGAGATTAAAGTTTAACTCTCTCCTTGGAAAGTTATGGAGGTCTGGGTATCTTAGCTGACAGACACGCTCCCTCTAAACGCCTTCTGACCCAGGCGCCCAACTTGTCCTCAATCCCTGAGCCCATGGTGCTTACCGTTGTAGCCATCCTGGTCCAGGTCACCCAGGGGCGTCAAAGAGCTGCCAAATCGGCCAAACTCATCGTGGCCAGTGAGGGTAAGAGTGGGTGTGGGCTCTATGCCGGACAGGTGCTGCAGATAGATATAGACCCTGCCCACCTCCTGAGGCCGCCCGTCTGATGTCCGCTCCATGAGCAGGGGCGCCCCCACTAGCAGGTCATCCAGCCTGGGGGCAGGATGAACATAGGAGTCTTGATGGCCAGTCTTGTCATATCTGCCCAGCCCTAGGCTCTCCAGTCTCCTTCCCACCCATGCTCAGAGACCCAAGGCTCTGATCTAGCTCTCAGGTCTCTTCTTATCCCTCTGTAAGGGAAAGCTGATGAGTGTGAATCCAGAGAAAAGGCCCTGGAGGAACATGGCGCGCACTCGGTCCCACCCCTCTCTTCTGCAAAGGGCATCGCAGGTGCCCTTCCCATTACTCACCCATCTCCATTGATGTCAGTGGCAGCCACGGCATAGCCAAAGTAGGAAGCCATCTGTGGGGGACAAAGAGGCGGCATTGGGTCAGAAACAGGATCAAGTGGGGCTGTGAGCAGTTCAGAGGCTCCAGGGAGGCTGGGAAGTTTGACATTATTGGGTCACGGCCATTCTTGGGCGGGGGCTACGGAGGTCCTCACCTGTTCCCCTGAGAAGTTGTAGAGGGATTGGATGTCCGAGCCATTAAGGATGGTGACCTGGTGATGAGGAGAAAGGCCTATTGGTCTTGGATATCCCATGGTTGAAGGACAAATGGGTAGGGGCAGGCATTCCTCACATCCCAACTCCCTCCTGAGCTCTGGCCTGTCATTCCCATCTCTATGCTCTGTCTCCACCTCTAGCTGCTTCACGATTCTGCTCCATATCAGTTATCAGCTACTGGAAGATTTCACATGATCTGTTTGCTGTCCACCTCTGTTGTTGTTGGGTGCCCTCGAGTCATGTCCAACTCATAGCGACCCTTATAGGGTTTTCAATGGTTCATGTTTTGGGATTGCTTTGGGAATGGATTGTTATGTCTTTCTCCCACTTTTGTGGTTCTGGGAATTGAACTCGGGACCTCAGAGACTGCAGAGCACCGCTCTAACAACTGAGCTAAATCCCAGCTCCGTCCATCTCCAGCCACCAGAATATAAGATCAGGAGGGGCAGGAGTCTGGTTTTGTTCTTTGCTTTCTTCCCAGAGCCTAAGGTAGAGCTTGGTGAGCAGGAGACACTCAATAATTTCAGCTGAATGCATGTACATGGAGGCCCCAAACCCAACATGTTCAAAGCCTAAGTCATCCTTCATCCTCTGGCTCCCCCCAAGCCACAAACACTCATGTCTCCCCAATGCTCCCCCTTTGCCACTGGCCCCAGCAGGCCCACAAGTCTCTGGGACCCTGCTTCCCCACCTCCGGCTGCTGATGACTCTGGTGTGAGCATCCCTGTCTGAGAATTCTAGGAGGCCAGCTGCCCTGCCTGGGCCTCCTCTTGCGTCTCAGGACCCTCCCTGCACTGCAGCAAGGGTGACTAATGGCCCTAGGGCAGGCGGAGGACAGTTATCCCTGGCCTGGAACCTCAGTGGTTGGCTGCAGCCACTGCCCAGTCTCAGCATCTCGGCTGGTCCTCCAAGGCCCTGAAGAGCCTGGTCCTTCCTGTATTTGCTCAGTCTCCTTATTCTCATCCTCAAACAGCCCAACGGGTTTCCCCCGTTCTTCCGTCCCCTTTGTGTTCCTGTCCACGATGTCTTCTCCCCTCATCTCTGCTAATTCTTTACAGAATCTTCTTCAGTCTTCCCCCTCTCAGGTTATTCTTTCCCTCAAATTGATATATCCCTCTGATTGCTTTTCTGGAACTTATCACAGTGCAGAAAGAATGCTGATTTCGGAGTAAGGCAGACCTGGTTTTAAATCTCTACTCAGCCACTTACTAACTGGTTGACCTTAAGACTTCAGTTTGCTCGTGTGCAAAATGTGAATGATAATGTCTACCCCATAGACATTTTGGGAGAAACAGCAACGTGAATAGACGGCACATTAAGGGGCTCATGAACAGTGGCACCACCTGAGATAGGAGTCGTATGCATTTTATCTCACATACTTGATTAGAAGCACCGTATGAGATTGGGTAAGATGTCTCCTTCATCTTCTTATCTCTTACCTTGCTTTAATAAGTGTTAATTGAATGGACATGTATGGCGCTCTTATCTGTACAGACACTTGTCATGGTCTAATAATAACTGCTGCCTGTTGTACACTGCCTAACAATCCTCTAAGTACTTTCATAGGCACTATCTCATTTCACCCTTACAAGCCTCTTGTGAGGTCAGAACTATTATTATCCCATTATACAGAGAAGAATGGAGCTTAGAGAGGTTGAGCAGGAGGCAGGGTAGGAATAAAGAACAGAATGACTTATTCAGAGTAAGGGCCAGAACATGAACTCAGGTCTGACTCGAGAGCCTGTGCTCTCATCCACTTATTGAGCCCCCACAAACTGCCATGCCTGGTTCTTTGTGCTTAGCTAGGGAGGAGGGGGAGGGGGTGGATGGGCTGAGTCTTACATAGCCATAGGTAAGGTTTCCTTTGGGTACCCCAGCAACAAAGTCTGCAACGAGAAGAGACAGGTGCGGGCTAAGGTGAGAGAAGGTGAGTGTCTAAAGCTGTGGCCCCCAGGCCCTGGCTCTATCCAACCCCACAGTCCAGCCTGGGACACACTCACCTTCTGTGTCATCACCACTGAATTCTCCCACAGCCACAGAGTATCCTGGGGACAGCGTGGGTGAGGGTTAGCATTCCTGCCTGAGCCCACCCCATCCCTTCATAGTCATACTTGACAAGTAAGGCTGAAGGGCTGGGAATGCCCAAGTGGGAGAAGCAGGGAAGGGCATGAGTAAGGACAGGGGCCCTTGTGCTCGCCCCCTGCTCTCCCTGCCTCTCCCCAGCTCTGCTCACCCAGGTAGCTATCATCGTAGATGGAGCTGGCCTGGCGGGTCTGCAGCTGCCCCTGCACCAGGTTGATCAGGTACTCAGGGTAATACGACTCTGCGATCTGCTCCTGAGTGGCAGACAGGATCTGGCCTGGGGAGGGGAGCAGGAGAAGTGGGCAAAGGAGAGGAGGCGGAGGGGCTCTGGGGGCTGACCCGGTAGCATTTCACAAGTCCGGTTTAAGGAAGGGAAGTGTCGGAGGGTGATGGAGTAGGAGGTGTGCGAGTCTGGAGGAAGGATGGGGAAGTAGGAGGGGCGAGGAGGCAGAGGTGGCAAGGACTGGTGATTCCAGGCCAGGAGCAGGCATGGAAGGTGGTGGCAGGGCCTTCAGGAGGGCAGACGGAGGACTTACCTTGCCAGAAGTAGCTCCCTGGTCCACCCAGGACCACACGGCCAGTCTGTGGGGAGAAGGAGGTGAGTCGAACAGCTGGTCCTGACCCCGGGGCCACATCTGCTGCCCCTGGTTCCCTATCACTCTCTCACCTTGGTGAACTCGGCACTGAAGCCCCCTTGGCAGTAGCCCTGGCCAGCTGCCCAGCTGAAATCTGCGAGGGGAGAAGGCAGGGAGAAGGAGCCCTGTGAAGATGGGCCAGTGGGACAGGAGAGAGCATGGGGAGGAAGTGAGAGGGAACGGGAGAAAGGGCCTTCAGGGCAGATGATGGCCGTGGGGAGCCAGCCCTGGGCACAAGAGACCGACCCTCTTGCAGAGAAGGCAGACCTGTGGCACCTGCCCTCCCTGGGCCCTACCTGAGCGGCATGGGGCGTACTCCAGGATTCGGGTGAAGTTGTCTGTGGAGAGGTAGCAGGTGCCCACGGGGTCGCTCAGCGGCTCCTTCTCTGTGCGCCAGCTGTAGAGTGGAGCGCATGCCTGGAAGGCCAGGGAAGAGGGGGCTTCAGGTTTAGTCCAATAAGGCCCCTCATCCCTCCCTCCAGGCCTGGCCTCCCTGAACCACTGCCCATCCCCCAGCCATCAAACCACTGAGTCCACTGGCCCCTCACCAAGATGGAGGAGCCATGGGCTCGAACCGTCGCCCCAAACCACTGCAAGGACTTGTACTCCACAGGCTCTTCAACCTCTGTGCTGGACAGTGAGGACTCCAGGATCCGGGAGCCTTGGGGAGGTGAGAAGGGGGAGTCATGCTGGGCCTCAGGCAGTTGAAGTCTAGAGTGGTCCCACCCTCAGCCCGGGGATGTCCAGCATTTCCAAGCTCTGAGCCCCGAGCCCCTCTGACCTACTGACAGAGAAGGGTAGCGAAAGGCTCTTTAGTCAGCTTAGTGTAGCCAGACTCAGGCCCCTCTAGACACATGTAAACACATACACAAACACAGACACCAAGGATGCTCGCATGGGGTGGGGGCAGGGTGATAGGAAGATTGTTTCCCAAGAGGGTATATTCTGTCTATCCCAAGGCCTGTACTACCAGTAGTATCTTGCTCCACTTCCTTTCTAGACCTTCCTCTCTTTCTTTCCAAGCCTAATCTCTGCCTTTTATATGACCACCTTTCTTATTCACTTGATTCTCATCTGTCTTTCAGGCTTTTGAAAATCAGTCTGGGTAGAAACTGGGACCATAGCTCAGTGGTAAGAGTACATATTCAGCATGCATAAGGCCGTGGGTTTCATCTCAGAGCACCCCCGCCAAATTATTCATGTTTCACGATTCTTATCCTGAAGCTGCCACCTTTTTATGCTCTCCTTGTCCCCTCACCCTAATCTTTAGCTCTTTTTGCTCCACTGTTTACTAGCTGTGTGACCTTGGACAAGTGTCTTAACCTCTGCTTCTTCACTTGTAAGATGGGATAACAATGCCCCATACTATTGCTGGAGGGATTAAATGAACTAGTGTAGGGCTGGGGGTTTAGCTCAGTTGGTAGAGTGCTGCTTTGCATGCTGTGAGGCCCTGGGTTCAATCCCCAGCAAAAATGGGAGAAGGACCTGGCAGCCCACTCCTGAAACAATCCTGAAACAATCAGCCATCAAAAACCCTATGAAAAGCCGGGCACGGTAGCGCACACCTGTAATCCCAGCGGCTCAGGAGGCGGAGGCAGGAGGATCGCAAGTTCAAGACCAGAGGCAGTCTGCTTAACTTAGCGAGACTCTGTCTCAAAAAGTAAAAAAATGGGCCGAGGGTGCAACTCAATGGTCCAGCACTTGCAGAGCATGCAAATTCGAGGCCCTGGGTTCAACCCACAGTACCACAAAAAGCAAAAACAAAAACAAAAAAACCCTGTGAATAGTAGAGAAGCACTGACACACTGCTGGGAATGGTACAGTGTTGGGGAGGGTTTTGTTCTGTTGTACATAGAGTTGCTATGAGTTGGACCTGACTTAATGGCACCTAACAACAAGTGTATGTGAAGTGCTCACAGTGGAGCCTGACACAGCAAGGACCCTAGGAGTGTTCGCCGTCAGTCTGTGGTTCCCTCTTGTCTATCTCTGTTTCTGGGGACTGGGCTCCCTGGAGCAGTGGCTGAATCACTCTGCAGCCCGGCACAGTGCCTGATGTACACTGTTAGTCAGTGCTTAAAGGAACTGAATTGCCTGTGAGACTCTCCCTGTCTTTGTCTGCATTATGGCCTGGTCTCCCTGAGCTGTGGTGATTCAGTGGAAATGAGAGCCACATGTTTCTGAATCATGCCCGCCCTCCTAGGGCTGGGCTGGGAACGTGGAGTGAGTGCCATGGGGAACCACTGCTCTGAGCTGGAGCACCAGGGCTGTCCCACGAGGGCTTCCACGCAGGGCAGGCCCCACCCAGGCCCCGCCCACCCAGGCCCCGCCCCCAAGCAGCAGGCCCACCCCCTAGCAGTCCCCTTGCAGTCCCTCCCTGAGCTGCATTGGCCTACCTTTGCTGTCAAATTCGATGGGGGTGCACTGTGCAGGGCTGGGGCCCCAGGGACAGATGTAGACAGCACCCCCCTGCAGCACTCCTGGCTGGCTGGTGTTAGCCTTGGGGGCCCCCACCAGCACGCTGACCCTGTGGAGGGGAAAGGAGAGGTGCTTTAGGGCTTCTAGCTCTTGGGTCAGTCTTTAGAGGCAGAAAGGCCCCAGGTCTCTCGACCAGGGCTGGCTGGGGGTGGGGCAGATGCCCCCTGGATTGTATTTATATCTTAGAAGATGCCACAGATGCCAGAGGCACTGTCTGGAGTCAGACGGTCCCCATGTGCCGCTGTCACTAACCAAACCCCTCCCTTCCCTTCATTCTCTTCTCTCCTACTTTCCCCTGTTAATGGAGAGGAGAAACCAGAGTTAGTTCCTGGAAGAGAAAGGGGGCTGGAGGGTGTGGACCCCAGCTTCTTCATCTCCTCTATCTGCCTGTCCAAGTTAGATGCACAGGCCACCTGGGGGTGTGGCTCAGTGGTAAAGGCTGTGCTCAACATGCGCCAGTCCCTAGGTTGATCCCCAGCACCGGGAAAAAGAAAGATGTATGACAATCAAATGCAATGTGTGGTATTTTTTTCTGAAGGGACAGTTTAGCTCTTGGAACCCCAGGCTCCTTTGGAGCCTTAAGGTCCTTCCACCTAGCCTGCACCCTCTCCTCTCAAGCCACATCCCTTCCCTGGGCCAAGACCCAGGTGTCCAGCTGCCTAGCTGCTCAGCCTTGAGGCGTGTAGGAGGAAAATGTGAGTCTTGGAAATCAGGCGGCAGCGGAGAGAGGAGCTAGAGGACAGAGAGAGGAGCTAGAGGACGGGAAAACAGACTGTTCCCTGGGGCCTGGGCCTGCCCCACCCTGGGGCCCTGCAATGGACCTCACTTTCCTGGCTTGCTCTGTCTCAGCCCTTGAACTCCTTTCCCACACAACCCCAGAAGACTGAATTCAAATCCTGCTCTACTGGGTTCTGGTCCTGGACATGGGGTCAGTCCTCCCCAGAGAAATCTGCCTCTGATGGGCTCCTGTGCCATGAGGTGGCTCTGGCTATGGTCCTGGGCAGACTTCTTGCTGTCAGTTTGGCCTCTTCCCTCCCTGGGTCCTCACCCCCAGGGCTCTGCACAGCCCTAGGCTCTCTTGGCTTTCTCTTCCAGGGTCTCCTGTTAGGATTGCATCTGGCAGTCTGGGCAACTCACCTCAGCCCCAGGCCAGTGTCCCTCACAGCCTTGGCCTCAGCTCTCCTCAGAGTCTGCCTCTGCCTCTGCTCCTCAATTTCTCTGTCTCTCTGCCCCTATGACTGACTGCTCTCTTGGTTTAGGTTTTTGGATTCATTCTCTCTCACTCTTTCTCTCTCTCTCTCTTTCTTTCTCTCTCTCTCTCTCTCCCTCCCTCCCTCCCTCCATCTCAGACCTTAGGTTCCTTCACCTCTATTGGTTTCTGTCTCCTTTCAGCTTTCAACACTCCCCCTACCCACTCCCTCCCTGTACAGGGGAGCCTTCCTCAGCCTTCTCCCTAGGAAAGAAGGCCCAAGAGGGGGATTATGGTAGAGGCCACAAAGGCTGGGGGTTTCTTCCAAGAGGACCAGGTATATAGAATAGGGGAGGGCTGGGGTCCAAGAGGACTAGAGGGTGGGAACACAAGGGAGAGCAGCCCCAAGAGCACTAAAGTAGGGTGTTGTGGGGGTCTGTGAAGTACACCAAAAGATGAGGCTAGAGAGAGAAGGCAGGGTCCGGAGGAATAGGAGCCAGAGGTAGGAGAGAGAATTGCTGAAGTTATGGGGGGCGGAGAGGGGAGGTACCAGATTTGGTTACCCTGGGGACAGGAAATGTTTACTGCCTGTGGCTTCCTGTCTGTTTCCAACCTCTCACTTCTCCGTTTGTCTCCCACCCGCTGGGCCCCACCCCTCTCATGAAGGCGTTGGGTCCACTGGGAGGTGGGCACCAGTCAGTTGTGAATCTGGGAAATGAGGTTGAGACAGTGAGAGGAAAGGAGGGGGACATAAGGAAAGGAGAGAGGGGTGAGCTTCTCTCTGAGGAGCCTGAGAACTTGGTCACTGCCTTCAGGTTCCAGAAAGCAGGCAGGGCCCCTAACCAGACTCCAAGCACTGGAGGTAGGGGTTCTGGTTCAGTGTGGCTCAATGTGGCCTTGGGCAATACCCTTTCTTTCTTTCTTTGGGTTATCTCAAAGTGCCCTGGAGCACAGATACCCATTCCCTCCCACCCCACGTGGAGGAGCTGAGCCTGTGAACCTAGGGTGGCCCAAGGAGTAAGCATACAGTTTGTGACTGGGAGGTGATAGGCCTTACAAAGCTTGGGACTCTCACAGGCCAGGGGCATATCTATCTAGTCTGACTGTGAGAAGGCTCAGGATATCTGCATGCAGGCGCGAACACAGATCCAGACCTGGGCCCGCTAACCAGGGCTTCCTTATACCTGAGGATTCTGTGGCTCATCCATCCCCAGCAGCTCCAAGTCAGTCCAATACATGGTGCCCCCCTGCCATGGGAGGTGCCTGGACTTCTAAGCTAGCTTGCCCTTATTCTCCCTCTCCTCCTTCCTGCTTCCTTAATCCTGTAGCACTTGGGTCCCCTTAGGAGTCCAAGAAGGTAACGATGAAGGGTCTTGGACTATATTTAATATTTCAGAAAGTCCAACAGAAATCATGCATTTACCTGATAAGGTGGCTCAGGCTAATTAAAACTTCAAGTGTATTTGCCTTTGGTTGGAATTATGTCAACTCACAGGGGAAACCTGGTTACCTTATGTTGGTCAGTAGCTCTGATTGGCAGCTATAGATGTTTTTGGTTAATAAAAAATGAAAAGGCAATTAATTATTCCTTACTAAATGCAGTTTGACAGAAAAACCCTGCCAAAATAGAGTCCAAGGGAAGAAATAATTGCCATGATTTATTTTGCAGGCTCAGAACCCTGGGATTCCAGAGTTAGTCCCTGGAGACGCGGACTACCACAGCTAGGAGCACTGCACAGCGCATCCTCTGGTTTTAAGACTAACGCAGATGCCTCAGAGTTGCCACATGCAGTTAAGGAAGGCCAACTTGGTCCTGACATTCCTCAAGAAGCCCCCCAAATGCTGACTTAGCCCTATGTCCTCATGTGACCTATGGGGAAACTAAGTCTGAGACAAGTTAAATAACATGCACAGGGTCACTCAGAATCTTTTGTAGCCTAAGGACCAGAAGGGCCTGGGATTTAGCTCAGTGGGTAGAGCACTGCACTGCAGTCTCTGAGGCCCCGAGTTCAATTCCCAGCACCACAAAAATGGGAGAAGGACCTGGCAATCCACTCCCAAGGCAATCCCGAAGCACTCAGCCATTGAAAACCCTATGAGGGTCGCTATGAGTCGGATACCGACTCGACGGCACCTAACAACAACAAGGACCAGAAGCTGGGAATCCTATTCTTAGGCCAGTGTTCTGATCTACCCCTTGCCAATGCATCCTGTCCTCTTCTCTTCACTATCTCGCTCCCCCACCAGGCTTCTCATTAACCAAGGCCCTGTTCAATAGTCAGTTACTGTTTGACTCTGTTGGCCTGACAAGGTTGGGGTGGAGAGTAGCAACTGGACCAGGGCCCAGCTCCTGCAGATCCTACAGCAGCACGGGCCAGGCAAGAGAGGGACACCTGGACACCCAAGGACATTCATAAGGGATAGGCCTAATTGGCTGGGGAGGAAAAGCTGCCACCAGCTGCTCCGCTCAAGGAGCTGAGCTCAGACTGGTTCACCTTCCAAGCTTTCAAGTGTCCTGGGCCAAGTTGCTTCCCCTCTTGAAGCCTCAGGTTCTCTCCCTATAAAATGATGGGTTGCCCTTGAATGCTCCCTCAACTAACTTCTAGTTCTAAATTTCTATTCTTTATATATCTAAAACATGGCAATAATGCTTTCTCTGCTCAATGCAAGGATTTTTATAAAAAGCCAATGGAAGAATCAATATGAAAGTGCTAAAGGAATGTGAAGGACTGTTATTACCATCACAATTACAGACAAGTACTAAAAGCAAGTCAGAAATGGGGGATAAGTTAACAAATGAGGTGGCAGCCAGGGAAGGGAAAACCAGAACCAGAAAAACAGCTTCCCCATAAAACTCATGCCTCCTATGTACTGACCACCCTCTTTGGACAGCTTCTTTTTATATTTATATATCTGTCTCATTTGGTCCTTAGAATAAGTAAGGTGCCTGATGATCATGAGAAAGCCAGGCTCCAAGGCCTTAGGTAGCTTGTTCAAGGTCACAGTTTTTTCACTGGTAAGTGGTGGGGACCCATACTCTGAGCTGCTTGACTTTAGGCTTTGCCCCTTCCTGCCACGCACCCTCTGTGGTGCTTGCCCTGGCCTCTGGTGTGGTTCCGCTGTTCACCATGGGGGTGATGCAGGAGAGTCCAGGGACACTGAGGTCCTCCCTCTCTGGCTGTGGCCCTAGATGAGGGGCTAAGTTATCTCATGTGAAGAGGAGAGCGTTAAAGGCCCAGATGTGCTGGTGGGGGGAGGTCATCAAGGAGGGAGAAAGTTGTGACTGTTACTCTAAGAAAATTTTGCACAGAGAGAAGAAAGGGAGGAGTACAAGCTGGACACCTGGTTTCTCTGGGGAGGGGAGGTGAGCAGAGAGGAGGAGAAGGGGTGAGATTGCTGGGTCCTGTTTTATAAGTGGGCTTCAGGGACTGTAGGATCAGGCTAGGGGCCAGACAGACACCTAGGGGGCCAGAAGTGTGTGAAAGCCCAGGCATTTTAGAGGAGTGTTTTATTAAACAGTAAATGATAGTCTTGTGGGGGGTGGGAGGGGAAGGGGACAGTTAGAAGCCAGACCACTGGATTCCCTGATAGGGGCAGATCCCATTGGCTCCCTCTTCTCTACTCCATTAGGGTTTGTTAAAAAGTTTGAGGGGGCCCGGGGAGGCAAGGCCTGGCAGAGGCTCTAGGCCAGGGTGATGCAATGGGGTTTGGGCAAGAGGCCAGGGGGGTGGGGGTGGGGGGTGGGTGGGGACTTTGAAAAGCCTAGATCCAACAGCTGGGGATTAACCATTTTTTTCTTTTTTCCCATCCCTAAGTACCTCAGACAAAGAAGAAATTTGTCCCTTTCCTCAAATGAATGAGCTAGATTAATTCCTTTTTTCCCGAAAATTAAAGAAAGTGAGCAAAGATCAATTATCTGTCATGTTGTGTCATGTGTAAAAACAACTCACCTCTGACAGAGGTCCTACCAAACCCTGAGATCCTGGGGTGTGTGTGTGCTGGTACTGGTGGTGGATGGGGGAAGCTCAGAACTCAGAGATGGAAGAGAAAGAGGATTTCTGCTGTCATTGTGGAGGACTGGGAATCTGGCATCTGGGGTCCCAGTGCAGTCACTTTCCTCTTACTTCCTATCCACTCTCCACATTTTTAAACAATCAGTTTTGTTTTAACGTGGCCTCTGCTCTAAATCCGATTTCCCCAGGCCAGTGGGCACCCCACTTCCAGGTACTCAGGATCCAGGTCTGCTTGTCACCCTGCTGAGTTGGGAAAAAGGATCCTCCTTTGACATCTTCAGGGTCCTTGGGACTTTCGTTCTGATGCTCTTAGGACCAGCGAACCCGCGACTCCCTAGCTTCCGACCCCAACCCCAGAAGTCTGGATCTCAGTACAAGCTACAGGAAATCAGCTTTTCTCTTCCTCCCAGAGCTAGAGGAAGAGGGAAACCGCCCACCCCCCTTCACGTGCGCGCGCACAACCCCCCTTCCGATACAGCAGTGCTCCCGCCCTAGGCAGAGCCTGCCCCCAGCCGCAGCGCCCCCAGTTCTTGGGCCTCTCCCCGAGTTCTTGGATCCCCTCATCTGAATAGACTGGGGGTGGAAGGCAGAGCAGGAGCATGAAGAGAAAGGGGAGGGAGCCGCGTCTCCTTCTCGGGTCTTTCCCCTGTCTGAGTTGAGGGGGGAGGGCACAATGAGGCTGAGCCCCACTTATCCTTCCGACCCCCTCAGTCTGTCTCCTCACTTACTATATGTAGCTCATCCAGCTTCGACCCATTTCCTTTCCGCACAATGGCCCCATGGAACCTGAGGTCCCCCGGTACTCCTCAAAGCCCTTTCCGGCCTCCGCGCCTCCTCTCGGCCCCTCAGCCACCTCAGGTCCCCTTGCAGCCCACAGACCTCAGCCCAAGACCCCAGCTGTCCATTTACACGTTCTTCTTTCCCTTGGCCCTGAGACCCCTCCCCAGACTTCTCTAGCTTCTAGCTTCAAGTCCTCTCCCCACCCAACTCATGTCCCCACTGATCTCTCTCAAACTCCAGGCCTCCTCCAAGCCGGCCTCGGTCCCCTCCCTCCTCCAGCGTGGGCCCCCAACTCTAATGTGCGCCCCCGACTCCAGCCCTAGCCCTTCCAAACTCCGCCCCCAAACTCAAGCCCTGGTACCCTCCAGACCCCAGCCGCGCCCCCAGTCTTCAGACGATCCCCCAACCCCCATCCTGCCGCCAACACTCGCCACTCACCCGTCTGTCCCCGGCCGATAAAACTCCACTGAGAAGCCGAAGAAGGAACCCAGGGGCCCAGAGAGCACGGCTGGGGCCTCCGCGTCCAAGTTGAAGCCCCCGGCCCTGGGTGGTGGCGGCAACAGCAGCAGCAGCAGCGGCAGCAGCGGCGGCAGCGGTGGTCGGCGCTGGGGACCCCAGCGCAGCTGCACCGCGAGGAGAGGGCACGGTGGCGTCCGGCTCCCCATAGCGCCCGCTCTTCCCTGTCCTGGGGCCACCGACCCGGAGCCGCTTCCTAAACCTCCCAGAGGCGAATGACTCAACGCGGGGAGGAGTTTGCCAAACTCCCGGCTGAGCCCTCCTCCCGCCTGCTGAGGGGGCTGGCGGGGGGGCATTCTTGGGTCCTCGGAACGCCGAACCCGCGCCCCCCACCCCGAAGGGTCGCGGGGGGGGGGCGCACGTCTCCACCCCCTTTCCCCAGTCCCAGCTGGAGGCCGGTGGTCTGGTCCGGGTCAGACTAGGCGGGCTTGGGCTCTTCCCCCTCCTCGCCCCCTCCCCCCGCCCTCCCCCTCCTTTCCAGATGTACAACGTAAACGCTCGGAAAAGGAGTCGGAAAAAGGGAGCGGAGAATTTCCTAATGAGGAAAGGAATCACCTCTGGAGGGCGAAGGGAGGCTGTATGTTGTGTGTGGGGTCTCCCTCACTTCTTCAGGGAGAAGACTTGAGGGTCTAAAGAGACAGGAGATTCCTCTGGCATCCGGCCAACTGGGATTCCCTCTGCCTTCCGGGGCCACCGGGTGCCTGGGTTCGGGCCAGCTGGATTTGGGACTCGGCAGTGGAGGTACTGAATGCCTCCAGCCTGACATTAGAAGATACCGGGTCCTCGAGTTCTGCTGCCTCGGCCTCTGGCTCCACGCTGCTAGAAATGAAAACCCAGGAGTATGAGGTCTCTCACCAGGATTCTGCCCCATTTCTATGGCTTCTTGGTTGTAGGGTGTGGAAACCTCTGTTAAGCACCCTTCCTTAGATCTGGCAGTTGAGCAAGACTCTGGAAGTGATTGGCCCTTCAGTACCTTGATTACACTGACCTGCTTTCCTACAAGCCTGGAGGATTGTTAGAGGTGGCAGTGGTGGGGGTTGCTGGGAGGGAGAGTGCGGGGTGGTCTTGCAATGGGGCCCAATATTCAGCTTCTGTTGGCCTTGAACTCTGGAAGCTGGAACCCAGACTCCCTGTGGAAGTAGAGGAACCGACTGAAGTAAGGGAATCCAGTGACCCCCTCCCCATCCCTTCCCCCAGCTCTGGCTTGGTGTGATGAGATCACCTTTCAGGACTCCAGTCTTTATCTTAGTCTCTGGGAGGGTGACCAAGGGGCCAGATTCATTCAATCCTAACTCCCTCTTCTTTCCAGTCCCTTTCAGCATTTTTCCTCCAGGGCTCCTGCTTGTCCAGAAAATGCCTCCTAAAGTCAAACCTTGCCCCTCTCTTCCTGTTTTCTGCCCCACTCTGGCCTGAGGAGCCAAAATAAAAGTGCCCCCGAGTTGATGTTTTCCTCCCGGCCATACTCTTCCCTTCACTCATCATCCTGTTACTGTACTTCCTGTCTGAAGTCGCCCAGCTAGATGTTCAAAAGCCCCTCTCCAGAGCCAGCTGCAGCCCCTGGGAGAGGCCGGCTGGGCAGACTCGAGGTGATGCTGGCTAGTGTCCCACTCTCATATCTGCAGGTCCTGACCCTTTCTCAGGCGAGGAACCCAAGGGATCTCAGGGTCGGGATCTAAAACACAGCAGTGCCCAAAGGCAACCTCTAGTGACAGTCAGCCTTGGGGCTGGGAACCTACTTTGGGAGGAGAAGGACTGAGGCCTGACTGCTGTAGAACCCAGCAAAGCACATATGTATGAATCGAGCTCTGTCCTTTCTCAGCCCAGGCTCTCTTTAGACTTTTCCCAGAATTTAGGAGCTTGAGCAGGGGATGGGTGCACGTAGGCGCGCGGCAGGGTGGGGGGGGGGGGTTGGGGGGGGGGGGGGGGGCGGGGGGGGGCGCGGGGGGGGGGGGGGGGGGGGGTGGGGGGGGAAGGGGGGTGACTCACCTCCTCCC